>JAECUM010027321.1:0-60366 GCA_016617855.1 Megalonaias nervosa | reverse complement strand
AGTGATTAATTTGATGTGACGTTTCTATAGGTTTGGCATTTTCATCTTATTGATGAAACAAATACAAGGAATGAGGAGATGAATTGAGAACAAGATTGTATTAAAGGGCATAAACACGCTACTTTTGTTTTATCGATTTCATTCATTTCGAGATCGTCTGGCAATATTGTTACATTCATGCAGGAAAAAAAAATGATTTGTCCAAGAAACATACCTATAGGAATCGAGTACAGACATAACTTTAAAAAATTGTGTAATTTAAAACCACCACTAAAATAACATAAATCGATCACGATTTTGATATCCACAATATAGTTACATAATTCATCTAGCTTATGAAATGATTTTATACAAATAATTATTATTAAATATATCAAACCATGAGAGTAATCGAACATTGATAGTAAGTGATCCAATGGCCATGCACATTGAAATCAACATAACCCATTGTAGATAAATAAATAAATAAAACATTCCAATAATTACGATGTAGGGTGACTATTCCCTGAGATGCCTATATTTTGTGCAGTACAATTCTGAATGCAACATAATATTTTCAGAGAAACTTCCACTGTACCTCATCTTAAAATTAGTATGTAATTGTGCGATGGTCATTCAGATATTGAAAATCGCATTAATATCATTCCATTTTCCCAGCTAGACTCAGAAAGGAACTGAGGGGTATTATTGAGAGAGAGAGAGAGAGAGAGAGAGAGAGAGAGAGAGGGAGAGGGAGATAGTGATTTGGATTTTTAACGTAGCTTTAACAATTGTTCAGTCATATCGCTACGACGTCTGCTGTGTGGCAGTTTATAGTGATGTCTAGCACTGGGGCATCATGCCGCCAAACATGTAGCATGATGTCACACCCAGTCACATTACCCTGACACCAGGCCGACCATTCCTAACACTATCCTCTTAATGCTGAGCGCCAAGCGAGGCAACTGCGAGTACCATTTTTACAAATTCTTTGGCATGACTCGGCCGGTGTTCGAACCCACGACCTCTCGCATTCGAGGCGGACGCTCTAACAACAAGGCCACCGGAGCGGTCGATCGAGAGAGAGAGAGAGAGAGAGAGAGAGAGAGAGAGAGAGAGAGAGAGAGAGAGAGAGAGAGAGAGGACATGGATTAAGGAATTATAAACCAGCTCGTTAATCCGAGATTTCCTTGTGTGCAGGTTTTGATATCTCGCTCACAGCAATTTATGTATGATAAAGAAGACACCGTAAGTTTAAAATGTATCGCTCTAATAGACATATTGCAATTCCGATATATATGTTGCTCGTGCTTCTGTAATTCTCCTCAGCTCATAGTTTGTCCTTCCAGTATGTCTTTAAGAGTTTATTTTGACTTCCCTAAGATAGCTTGGTAGTCACTCGTCTGATATCCTTGTGACGAGTCCTGACCATCTGACTTGACCAATCATCATAATGTCCGATCATGTGGATGTTAGGAATGTCCTCCCGTGTGAGAACCTCGGTGTCTGGAACTTTGTCCTGCTTTCTTATCTTCATTAGTTTCCTCAGACAGACCAAGTGGCATTGCTTCTCTACATAGTCTATATTTTGCATTCATACTGCAGGATCGGCAATACAATGTCTCTGGGGATCTTCACTATTGTTTGCAGAAAGACACCTCTGCACCCAACATATTTGCTTGAAGTCTGCCGAAAGTCACACTTACTTTGGCAAGTATTGAGTTGGTTTCTTCATTGATGTTAACTGCACGTGACCGTGTAGGTGAAATTGTCCACAGCCTGGAAGGTTTGGCCATTCGTTGTAAGGCTTTCCTGATACAGGTTGGTGCATCCCATCTCTCTTCTTGGTACTGATCGTGAGACCGAAATTGTCACAAACTAAAGAGAATGGTCCATACTCTATTGCATGATGCCATACACAAATTTGCCATACTCACATCTGGCATTCAGAAAACTGTCATCAGCAAATAGATCACGAACAGTCAACTCTTGTAACTTTGTCTTCGCCAGTTGTCTCCTCAGATTAAAGAATTTGCCATCAGTACCGAATCTGATGTTGATCCCAGTTTCGTAGTCATAGAAATCATATGCAAGCATGGCAAAAGACATGATACTGAAGAGGGATAGAGCCAATACGCAGCCTTGCTAGACTCCATTGGTGACTGGGAATGATTCTGATGAATCACCGTCTTCGACCAGGCAAACCCTACCGATTCTTTTCATGGGAACAAAACTGTACCATGATCTTCTAGAGGTCCCCATAACTGACTGTGTCAAATGTTTTTGTCAGGATGATGAATTCCGTGTACATGTTGAAACCCTTGATTAAAGTGGTGTACAAGGCGATTCATCACTCCCAGGGTAAAGCGTCTTACGTCCACATTGATCAGAAGAGTTCACTCGGCTTCTGTGCCATATGCTAGGCTACAGTATTGTAGACTTCTGCTTCTATAGTATCTGATCCAGGTTTTTGCCCTTTGACAGCATATCAGCTGCTTTCTCAGTTATAGTCAGCGTAGAGGATCACAAAGTGATAAGTTGATTTTCACTTCGGGCAGTTGAGTAATTGCATTCTTATCGATAGATGGTTGTTGATTGAGGATGTTGTATGTCGGTTATCAGTATTATAGAGGTTCCTGATGTCTGTGGCCCGTATTTTATTTTCGAAGCATCATAGAAGTTCTACATGTCATTTCTGTCTGCGTAGGACTCAGTTTCATATGTCTTGTAGCTTAACCATAGGACATTCTCTGAGTTTGCATTGGACAGTATTCAAGCTGTTGTATATGACTGCCTTCTACGATCATAAGATTCTTCAAGCATTTCACGTCAAACTACTTCCCTTTCACAAGGTGGAAATCGGCACACTTGATATCAGTGTGATCTGCTGACAGTGGATACTGTTAGGGTACACACTCCGGTTGAGATTCGCCGCTTAGTCCCAAAAAATATCTTAAATTGCAGAGTGTTCTCAGCTCTGATCTTTATCTAGGATGGCTCTTGTATCAAAACCCTAACTAAAGTTCAGTAAGTTCCAACCTTTAATGATATGAAAGGCATAAATTACACAATTGCTCGGACGTCCCTGTACACAATCAACTAGACTATAGATGGGGAGCAATACAAGAAATAAACAAAGCAAAGCAAAACAAAGAAGAACACAAAAAACCCAAATGGTTAGCATTTTATCCTGTATTTTTTTTTTTTATACTCTTTTCAACTTTATTCCTATATACATATGTTTAGCATTGAAAAACATCTATTGATCTTTATGTTTTGCTGATAACACTGGAAGATCATGTAATGATGTTTCGAAAGCTGATATTTCTCCTTGAAGAGTATTTTTTTCGAGCGAATTGCATAACTGGGCACTGAAAATAATTCAATTCCCATTGACCGTACAGATAATATTTGGTTAAATTCCTATACGTTTTTGTTTAAGACCGGAAAATCATGTTTACACCCTGTTAGCAATCTATCCAAAAGGAAATTGTTTAAACGATACAAATATTATGGGTCGCGGTTAATTTCTGAGAAAAATAACTGGTAGGTATCAACTATAAATATTTATCCCGGTGAGCTCTCCCCGTGTACATCCAGAATTACCTGTTAAGGTGACAACGATAAAATGACAATATATATAGGATTCTATCTTACTATTTTATACAATTTACCCATGCGGATTTTTGTTGAAAAGGTACGTGAATTTTTTTCGCGTATCAGCCAAACAGTCACCTTCATTCTTTAAAATAAGGTATTTAATATACCAGCACAGATGGACTGGTTCTCTAGCTCATTCAATAATTCTACGACAGCCACATAGCACCAAATTTTACTTTCGTAATAATTTTTATAGTCACAGCACTTTTCCTTGAAACCTCCTTCATAGGATAGCCTTTAAAAAATACAGATCCTTTGTTCTACTTTTAAGACGAAACATGTTAATCATACATTTGTGTGCTCAAATTTTTTATAACTGACAGATTTGGGGATTGGGCACGTGTTATTAATATATCTTCTGCAATCTTCATTAAACACCCTTTTATAAAGTATCCAAGAAAACTTTCTTTTGACATCCAGTGTGATTAAAATTTGCAATGTAAGTAGAAACGTCAACAATTTAAAGAACAGATAATTTATTATCACAAAGAAATGTCTAATAAAATCTAATGTAGAAAAGCATAATTTATCAAATATATTATCCACTGCTTGTATCTGTTGATAAACGGCACATATATTAATATTTGGTTAAAGTTCACTACTTTTGTGTTAAGGCCGGCAAATCACGTTATGTCCTTTTAACGATCTATCCAACATAAAACTTTAAAAACGATAAAACTGATACGCTGCACAGTTAGTTTCAGAGGAGACTATCACTTCTAGGTACCCACTAGTAAATCTGGGCCCTGTAAAATACTTGTTTTACTTATGAAAGTTTAGCGCATTTTGTTGCGGTATTTATTTTCACAAAATCAGCGATCTCCATTATTTTAAATACAGTATTTAATATATCATCACATAGAAATTGGTTCCGTAGTTCATAAAATAATGTGTTTCCTGTGGCCAAACGACATTCCACTAGTATTTTCTCCTTGGGTCCACAACACACATGCAGTCATTTTTCTTTTGTTACGCTTTATTGATGTGGTGGCAACTTCAGCATTATTGCTGCTGATTCAACCGCATATAATACTATAAAGTCTCGTTCGAGAACATAAATATAGATTAGGTTTCGTTGCTGCGTCCAGAGTTAGCCGTAGTGTATGGTTTTGTTCTTTGAAGTTGCTACACAACAATTTTTTCTCCTACTACAGCACGCGCAAACTGCTGCCAGCTAAGAGGTTAGGGGCCGCTAACCGAGTGTTCTCCGACCGTGTGTTTGACAATGTTCCAGTACGTATCGATACTTCGTATGTTAAGTAAAGATAAATAATGTTCTATCAAGCCTTTAATATGCATGAATGTTAGAAATACAGCTTGGCTAAATATTCATCTCATCTTCAAATTAAGCTCTAACTTAGGTTCAGTACTAACGGCACTTAGAAGATTCCACCTTATTTCGGAGAATTTCCAATTGCTTCTGGTTCCAACCAGATACAAAGTCACCGTGTTTGAAAAACATACATAATAGCAATAATGTTCTTAGGGTTGTGACCAGAAATTTTAATACAACCAACTGAATTATTGTCTACGTTATTGTGATTAACTTCATGATGCTAACTTCAACTTCTGAGTGTAAAAACGTTTTGCAGATGATTTTTTTTCCATTTTGATCATGATGTGCGACGGTATGATTTTAAGTTCTCGTGATTTTATTGTGTGATAGTTGAAGTTGCTCAGTGCGCATTTTTAAAAAAAAATTGCGCCTCTGGTTGTGTATGGGTGTGTGTGTGTACGTGTGTGTGTGTGTCTGTGTGTGTCTGTGTGTGTCTGTGTGTGTGTGTGTGTGTGTGTGGTCTGGGGTTTCGTCATGGAGTGTAACCGATCTATATATTCAACATATGATGCACTTTATGTCATTCATTTAGTGTACGATGTAAAAAGCATTCAAGTAAATTTTACAGAATGCGAAAAATTAAATGACGGGAAAATCTTTTTCGAAACTTCTTAACCCCACCGCAAAAGTAGCCATCATATTCTCTATGTCACCAGCATTTTAGGACTATAGAGAGTCCGCCTCGGATGTGAGAGGTGGCGGGTTCGAACCGCGGCCGAGTCATGCCAAAGACTTATCAAAATGGTACTAGCAGCTTCTTCGCTTGGGGATCAGCATTAAGAGGTTAGTGTTAGGACTGGTCGGCCTTGGGTCAGGATAATGTTACTGGGTGGGACATGATGCTACATGTCTACGGCATGATGCCCAATGTTAGACATCACAATAATCTGCCACACTGCAGACATCGTAGCGATATAACTAAAATTGTTAAAGCTGAGTTAAAAAGTCTAAACCATCCATATATACAAAGTCAATTGAGCCTTTAGAATAATGTTAAATTTACACGATAACACACACAAAGACTGTTTTTGCTTTAAATATATTCCGAATGCAACAAATACATTGGATCCATAGATCTCAAGTTGCCCCTCATTTTTAATTCTTTTTTAAATTTATTTAATTTGATCTTCAAGTCATCGCGCCGAAAAGTCAGGTTGTGTCAATGTGTTAATTAAGCAGCACTATAAAGTGTTGTTTCTAACTGGTGAACATCCCGGCTAGAAAGCGTTAAGACCGTTGGGTGTCAACAGTTGGCATGGGCAGCAATTTTTATTGACATAGACCCCTGCTTGGTAAATCAATTTGATACCTCATCGATGATATAACACGAAGGAGGTGATTATTAAGGTCGTCTTAATTCGTTCTCCGGACAGAATGTGCTAAATACAATCGGAAATAATATTATAATCAGACGATCGGATGGAGAGGTTACATAAAATGGGGTCTTGATAGTTTGCCAATTGATATTGGCGAAATTCCTCCATAGAACGGCTTAGTTGTGATTTTAGATAATGTCAGAATATGGCCATCAGTGAATTAATAAATAGTCTTCCAGATGTAAAAATAATCATAGTTTCTTCTTTTCTGGGTTTGGACTTCCCGCAAATAATGTTGAATGTATGTATGTATGTATGTATGTATGTATGTACGTATTGTAACGGAGGGGATATGTGCCGACTTAAATAAATATAATATGTGTGCGTGTGTGTGTCTATTTATGTATGTATGTATGTATGTATGTATGTATGTTTTACAGCAGTCATGATAAAATAGAGCGGTCAATCAAACTTCACCTGCATTTTAAGCCATAACAACGCTGAAGCTGGATATTGTCGAAGTGGCAGTTATCATTACATCCTAGATTTCATCAATGATTACCATATGAATTATTTGATTTATAACTCTGTTGAGGACTTGCTATTTCTTTCAAAGTCAATCCAAAAAGCTATGCCATTGATCTCGACTTTTTCGGTTTTATGTTTCCATTTTCATTTTTGTGTTGATACAATTTCGTCTCTATTAGAATACTCTATGGATAGATCGGTGGAATGAGCGCGGTGTTTCATTTCAGGAGAGAAGATAAACGATGTATTGTGCGACGTTCATTAATTCCATTTAATCCCAAGAGTTTCTGCACAGCAGAGAGTATTTTTCTTCCAGGCACATATCCGCGGCTAGAAACTACAGGCGCAATTTTAAAATGTGCGCACTGGGTAACTTCAATTATCACACAATAAAATCACAATAATTGAAAATCATGATAAAATGGAAAATGGAAAATAAAACATACGCAAAACTTTTTTACACTCAGAAGTTGAAGTTAGAATTTTGAAGTTACTCATAATAACTTAGACAATAATTCAGTTGGTTGTATTGAAATTTCTCGTCACAAAACTATGAACATTATTGCTACTATGTGTGCTTTTTCAAATACTGAGATATTTTATGTGATTAAAACTATAGTAATTTGAAATTCTCAGAAATAAGTTGGAGTGCTTTAAGGGCTTATTATATTGAACTTAATTTAGAGCTTATTTTGAAGATGAGATAAATATTTAGCCAAACTATTTCAAACATTCATATATATTAAGAACATGATAGAACATTATTTATCTTTAATGAACATAGGTGGCAGGGGAGAGTTTCGTTAATTGGCCCCTGGCAAATTTCTTAACCTAAGGCTATGGTGTGACTTTTTGAGCTATTACTGTAATTAAAGATATGGATATATTTGTGAATTTGGCCTTCCGGTTTGTGTTGTTCTTGAAATTTATTTGAGGTATGCACACCACATGTAGCCAGTGAAATACCAATAGTCAGTTATGAAGCAGAGATAGCCACTAATACCAATAGACACGTTTGTTCAAGGCAGGTAGAATATCTCAAAAACTGACTGGATGACACCTATTTTGAACTGCATCAAGCTATTAAGTACACAGTGTCTTTCAAAATTATCGCCTACGAAAATGGCTTGTATTTGTACAGCGAGCATCACATATTCTCCAAAATGGCCTTCGGACATGAAAAATGCATGTATAAATTTAGGGGTGGGGTGCATCAAGTTTTTATTCTGTAATTTCCACTGACTTGTCAAGTCAATGATATTCTCATGTTTTGATTTATTGTACCTATCCAAAAATATGGACCTTTTTGATCTAACTCATAAATTTTATTTTTTAAGAATTTTTGTATTAGAAAGGTGTATGCAACATCACATTTGTGCGTAAAAACTGTCCCTTGCCTCCATAAGAAGTATCGATATGTACAGGAACATTGTCATACACACGGTCGGAGAACACTGGGTAAGCGGCCCCCTACCCCCACCTCTCCGCCTACAGCTGCCGGCACTTTGTGAGTATGCAGTATGTGAACAAAATGGTGGCTTATCAGCCTCCAAGACCAAGACTAACCCAATTTACATTTGTTCTCGAACGAGATTTAATAGAATTATAGGGGATGAATAAACAGTAATAATGCTGTATCATGCATGTAATTTAGTATATATGCATTACCTTTATTTAGTTTGTTCACGCCATCTAATAATTTTCTTCTGTCAACATATAATTTCATAAGGCGAGGACACAAGTTTCAGGGGGTCTAATTTCCAGAAGTCACTTAGTATTGTGTCTGAATTCCTCCCAGATTTGTCTTCCTTATCAATCAGAGTAGCCTCCTTGAAAACTACAATTTAGTTTATATATTTCTGACATGAGGATGATGGAAAATGATAATGCACACGAATGATGCCCTCTTCGTTGTTCTGTGCATGTTATTGCATGTTATCCATACGACTCTTTCCGTTCAACCATTGTTAGCTTGGAATGCATCAGAACTAATACTCTTATGGAAGTACATCTTTATTTGCAGACCGTACACGTGCGGGTTCACTGAAAAATATGATTCTCTCTACTTGAATGAGTAAATGTGTATGCCTGTAAACATTTACATCTAGTGGAAATCAGTCCTGCTCATTTTGTTGCTTCATGCTCTGGACCAATCTTATACTACACTTTACCAATAGCATCACCAGGGTTATTTCCTCATGTGTTGGACTTTCATATTCTTGCTTGCAGCCAAGTGAAGCCTGGATACAAACGTGTCTCGCAGAGCTACTGCAACGGTGATACAATATAGATTGGTAATCAGATCACCCCTACAGGAATTACATTTTGTTGCAACAATTAGCAATTTAAGTTTTTGGCAATGTTGTGAAAGGTGCTACTGCACCTGGACATTAGCGATTGGTGTATTATCACCATGATTGAAAAGAGATTCTGTTTTCATTTCCAATTTGGCACCTCTCCAAGACATTAGAACGGACGAAGTGCTAATGAATATCTATTTTCTTTGTCTTCTTGGCAGCATCTACACAATCTAATCGTAAACTTGTATATTTCAACAGCTGGAAATGTTCAGTCAATTGTATATTCTATTCGTTTTAAATTGATTTTGGAGCGATTCGGTTGAACCTCATAGTAGACAGACATTGGCTAATTTCAAAACGATGAACATTCTTGAAAAGTTTCTGACCTCAACGTACTATGTCTCGCTTAATATAAGTTGATGTAAATTGGTTAGGTTTAAGATTCCTGCTCAAACTCTTTTACTGGAGGTATATATATATATATATATATATATATATATATATATATATATATATATATAGAGGTCTGTTTGCTTCAATTTAGCGTCCATTTTGACTGGCATTTGACTGGAAAATGGCACAAAAAGGAAAATTAAGATGAATAGCCGTGGTAATAAAACAGAGTCCATTTTGTTCTCTTGATCTGATTAATTCCAAGATACTCAAGCGATATTGGATCAGTCCGGCAAGAACACAGACTGACTGATGTAAACGCTATTTCCGAATTTTACACTGTAAAATGAGCCACACACCTACGGGTGTTGCATTAAATGTTGAGTGTATGGCAATAAAAGTTGTCTTCACAGTAGGTCATATGTCTTTTTCACATGGAATTAAAAAATTGTAACTAGCAGTATATACAATGCTATATAGGGACAGAAAACATCGAATTTGAGAGAAATATGAATTTGTGTAAAAACTATACACAAATGGAAAGGAAGAAAAAGTACAAATTCATGGTAGGAAAATCTTTCATGGAATAACGATCAATTACAAACAAGATTAAAGTTAGATTTATATAGGTACTGTTATTTATTGCATTATCACGAAAATATTTTGCTTAGTCTGTCAAAAATTTAAACTATATGAAAGATGTCATTTGTTAATGGCTGTTGGGTACCACCACTTAGTAAAATATAAATATTTAAGTATATGTTGTATTGCAGCCAAGCAAGTAGTAAGAAACAGTTTCAGGTTGGACAAATGTACATGAGTCCGAATTCGTAAGATCTACAGCATAAAGTTCAATGAGGTGCACCCGATTCTAAGTGTTTCATGCACGTCATTTCCTCCAGATATATCCATGCTACTAGAAACTGCCTACAGGAAATGGCACTTAATGTCATGAAAGCGACAGAAAAATATAATATAAACTCGTTACAATGGCATCGATAATAATTGAAATGTCCCCCATTTGGCCATCACATCCATTGTCGAAACAATAAACTGTTCCTGAATAAATGATAACACCTCTTGTATATAAATGCATGAAAGAAACAAAAACAAGTTTCGAAATGATTCATGCGTTTTCACTGGAACTCTTCACAAAAACTACGAACGTGATCATAATAAATGAACTAAACTACTAAAATGTAAATAATTCAATGGCCAACTCTCTTCACTTTTAGGTGAACAAATGACTAACAAGGGCAAAAACAAGTGAATCATTTGTCTTGTCATCTGAAAACATGTTATAACGCAATGAATTCGAAACAAACTATTCTTTCCTTGTATTTAGGGGGCAAATAAACGAAAAAAGTCATTAAATCTATATAGACTATTACAATATGTTGATTTCCTTTTGTCGGTCTAGGTGACAGTAGAGTTATACAAATATTCATAATCGTTTTTCGTCTTGTTTTGTGTGAATTATTTAAGCAATTATTTAATCTGAAACAAATCTCAATTGATTGCTCTTACTATTGATCGCAGTATTCAAACTTGAAGACGGTTCTTTTTTATTTTTATCGAGATATAAAATCATGCAAAGTTCGTTAGAAATTTTATGAGGGGATTCTTAAGTTCTCTTCAATACAACATAAATTCTGCATTAGAACGGTCTGTAAAACTAAAGAAAGATCCATTAATTTTGCGACTTCTAGATTGCAATAAACATTAGCTCACTTTTCAACCCAACCTTACATCTAAATGCTACTTACTGTTATTGTCTAAGATACATCTATAAAGAACGCAATTGTATCATCGTAGTTATAATGGAAAATGAGCTTGTTCTGCAATTGAGGAATTTCTCTTTTAAATCTTATCTGGATGATATAATAAAGCTGTATACCGTAAAATATATGAAGACTGTGTGACACTTCTAAAGAACCCAACACAAGTAAAACACAATGAACGATTTTCATACAGGTATTGACAAAAGACGTGTGATGTATATTTTACGGACTTCATATATATTTTGAGTTCGGATGATGATTCATGTCAGACAAGTTACATTACATTATGTATGCACTAGCGCAGGCATGACATATCAAATATCGTTTCTATCAGCAAATAAATCCATGTGGCAAAGTCTAGGTTATCTTTAATTAAATTCAATAAAGACAAGTAGTTCATTATGATGCTCAGTCAAGCATTTTAATAATAAAAATGGAGCATTGGTGGCGATACGTGAACAATTAAAAATGAGACAAGGGTCTCAGTTGCAGATGGCTCAGTGAATATTGCAAATCTTTCAAATATATGCACTAGATTTTGATTTTTTTATTCTGACATTAGATACAACGCATTATGTATATATTGTATCAAACTAGCAAGCCCGGCAGTTTTTTACTTCGGCAAATCATAGCATGAATTGTGACGCTATCAAAAGGTTTGGTCTGAGGCTCTGCAACAGTAGCTCCCAACTGTTTTTTGGCCCTATAATTAATTCGGGGTGTTACGTATATGTAATTTAATTGCTTGTGTGTTAGTTTTAAATTCTCTTTTATTTTATTTTTATTTCATTACGTTATTGTAATGACAACTTTATTCACTAGATTTGACTTTTTTTCGGAAGGTTCAGTTTTCTGTTTTGACATGATAACAACGCAGTTCGATTTTTACATTTTAGTTTTAGTTAACCTAGTTCTTGACCTTGGCCAATAGATAAAATATTTTACTAAAATTTTAATAGCGAACATGGGAAACATCATGTACAACAGATTCTTCATGGGAGAATTCCAACATACTAGATCAAGATCCAAATATACATGTTTACCTTCCTTTATGATGATCCTAATAATTAACCCACACTCTTTTGGAAAAATTAAATAAGTATTATTTGTTTAGAAAATAAAAACAACATCAATTTTCCTAGTCATGTACGCATCAAACTTGACTTTGGACAAGGTCACGCCCATCATTAAATTATGCATAACCTATAATCATGGGGAAATAAAAACAACTCACAAAAACAATATGAAAAGATAACATGCTAATCATCTCCTACTGCTTCAAAGAGCGTTTTCTTCCCTTTATATTTCCACCAAAGAATTGTTTTTTTCAAAAGATGACTCGATGCACTCAAAATGTAATGAATTCAGAGACAGCCATGTCTTTGACTAGAGGTTGTGCCTATTTATTCTTGTTGATATTTGATACGTAATATTTTTACACAATTTTGCCACAAATATTCAATTTAAAAATGATGAGCAGTTCGTATAATTGGGATTCTAATCTCTGAATTGATACGAATCATTCCAAGAACAAAATGGATCTGTTATCCAAACTGATAGTATGGCAAACAGCAATAAATTCCATGGATGATGTGCAAGAGTGTCCTCCTCATCGTGTGCGACCCGAGCAAGCAAGAAAACAAAAATAGAGAACCTGCATTTATTTACAATGACAGCAAAGTCATATCAGTTTTGTATAGAAATCTCTCACATCTAAAACTTTCTGGGGATAAATAAATATGCTTCTGGGCGTGGGCAAAATTTTTTCTAAAAGCATTCACTGCTTTCTTCAAAATCATATTTAGCGAAGTTTGTATTTTCTAATAAAGTTAAATTTTGTCAAATCAAATTCATGTTACTTCACCGCTTTCTAGCACAGAACAAGTGTCATAAAGCCGTCGTTTCGTTTTCGTCTTTTCATTTAACTTCGTTGCTTTTAGCATGCAATGGACAGGGTAGTTCACTGCAGTGATATATCACCATGACTGTATGGGTCGTGCGTTACGTGTATATGTTTGATTTACCAATTAGTTATCAGAATTGATTTGTCTTATCAAGTGTGATTGTGTTATTATTCAATAAACGATGAGAATGCTAATTGTAAATAGAAATAGCAGACGTGCATGCAAATTATTTGAAATAACTATTAAATGATTCATTACGACTAAAACAAAGTAACTGATCAGCGCAGTTTTAATTATCGAAATGAAATATTTCCTTTTGAAAACGACATCAAAAAGTAGTGAAGTTAGAAATTTAAAACTTTAACAGCATAAATATGTAGATAAAGAAATGACGAATATTTTTTTTAATTTTCAGATTTCTCTTTGGCGACTAATTTTGAATGGATTACTTAGTCTTTATACATTGACTGACATTAACACTATACTGTAGATATATGCTTTCACTTTATCACATTCGAATGGAAATACGTGACAAATTCCTGGTTCGAAATAATTCAAGTTTGGGGTCTTCAATTTTAAACAAACAGATTCTTTCAATGCACGTGCGTGCAATACAAATGCGTTGAGACTCCAGGTCGTAAAATATGTAACAGAAAGAAGTGAAACCAACGATTTCAGTAAAATGAACAAGCAAACTATTTCATCTACAATACAAGGCCAAAAGTCAAGAGACACTTAACAGTTTTGTGAATTAAATCCCAGATAACCCTAAAAGTCTTATCACCACTCCAAATGCATACAATGTTGCGAATGAATTCTAATAGTCTTGAATGTCCTGATGTAATGGAATGATGCCGCTAAGAAAGTCCTTGAATGGGTTCACAATAATCTCAAAGCAATGTGTTTATCGTAACTCAATGAGCACTTTACTAGTTCCAATGGATATTTTGAATAACACAGTGGTAAATTCTGATCGCAGATTGATACCCAGAGACTGGTCCAAAACAGGAATGAATTACTTGTTTATCATATCCCTATTTATTCACATTTTCACTTGATCTAGATGTGATAATTCCAGTCTCCATGTAAACAAATTTCAGCTTAAAATCTTCCAAATTCAGTGCTATGTAAAAATCTTATTAACAACTTACAATGATGGACACAAGTTAGCTGTGTAAACAGTCTATTCATAAAACGACCATTATCTTAAATTACAGCCTACAATCCCGGGAAAACGGTAAGCACATATATACATATAAAAAGAACACAAATAATATGGTGAATAACAGTCCTTTCAAGCGCACTGGCTCCTGCAAGGGATTAAGTGTGTCAGGGATTGATTAAGATAACTGCAATAAACTGCACAACGGTTCTTCTGTTTTATTTGTTTGTCTTGTCTATGTTTTGTATTTGCCTTTGAAAAAGACTCATTAAGAGTCGAAAGAGCTCAGGCTAGTAGATACTAGTTTTGCACTGTTCGTTGTCAGTTTATTGTACACGGAGTTACTATATATATATATATATATATATATATATATATATATATATATATATATATATATATATATATATATATATATATATATATAGTTATGTACATCTATATATTTTGTAACTCTGTGTATATTTATTTCATATTTGTAATTTTTATTCATGGTTGTAAATTGAACGGAATATCTTTACTTAGATTTTGCCTACATGACCTGAGTCTATTTACTTTATTTTTAGTTGTATAAGGACCATAAAATTTAATCTCAAGAGGATTATGAGGTATGGACATGAGGGTTAGAACATTTTCACTAGGCAGAAAACCATCTCCCGTGTATTTCTGTTATACCTTAATTTCATTTTTGACTCACTAGAGTGAAATTTAGTTTTTATTTCACAAGGCTTTGACAACTTATATTTAAAATCAGAGATATAGTCAGAAAGATGAATTTTCAAGTCTTTATTTAAAATAAGTTTCTTTTCTAAACTTTAATGGTCTATGTCGAAAATTAAGTTCAAAGGCATAAAACTCAATGATTCATTATCCGATTCCATAACAGCAAACAACAGTAAATGAACACACTCATCCCAATCGTTTTCTGTGTCAAAGCAATATAACCGAACTAGAGTCTTCAAAGTTTGATGAAATCTTTTCAATGTTCTTTGACTTTTAAGGTGATGGGCAGAAGTGAGAATCTGTTGGATGCCTAATTTATGCATAACTTGTTGAGAATTGCCATAATCAGATTGTCCAGATTTTGAAAGGCCATCAAGAGTATAACAAACATGACCACAGCTTTAACAATGGTTATAAATGTAATATTTCTCAAAGGAATTGCCTCTGGAAATCACGTGGATGCACACATTACGATCAACCTGTATCGTTTGCCTGACTTGGTCTTGGGAAAACGACCGACACAGTAAACTATTATTCTCCTAAATGGGTCGTCAAATGGAGGAAGCGGTTGTAGGTGAGCCTGAGGTACCTTCTGATTGGGTTTTCCTACCATTGTATAAGTGTAACAAGATCTACATTATTTAGACACGTCACTTTATTTTTCGGCCAACAAATAATTTTCAGATTCCTGTGATAAGTTTTATTGTCCCTTAAATGACCAGCCAAGGGAGATTCACGGGTTAGACTAAGACTTTCCTGTCGAAATGACCTCGGAATAACAATTTGATAACTCAATGAGCACTCGTCACCAGCGGGTACATCATGTTGTCTCCAATATCTCATAAGGGCCCATTATCACAGAGTAACAAACTGGAACTTCTGTGGCTTCAGTTTTGCTAATATCCCTCTGAAACAAACAGAAAATCTCAGGATATTGTTCCTGTTCGACATCGAGTGATAGTCTTCTGTCCCCTAATTAGAATAGAGAAAATGAATAGTTAAAACAGGATCACTGTGACCAATATATATTGATTGATCCATACGAGGAGCAAAAGTGACCTTATAAATTGATAGACCAATACATGTGTCAGCTAAAGGAATAATTTCCTGGTAAACATCATTCTCAAGAGTTCTTTGGCCACAGCTCGGGGGGTTATGACACCATTGTTTTAAACTAAGTAACAGAAAAAGCGAAAACCAACAAGTTTAGCAACATGCAACAAATAATTTATTTCCCAGGAATACAAAGTGAACATTTTAAAGGAATTTACAGTATTATAAATTAAATCCAAAGTCTTAAGTCCAAACGGATATAATCTTCTGAAAAATTCCATTGTGTTCCGAATACATTTCAATATTGAAAGTGCTGATGAGGCAATAATCTTAAATGTGTTTATGTGAAAACAGTTTTGATGTACTAGAATTATATAATCCAAAACGCCTTTCAATGATTTCAAAAATAATCCCAAAATAATTTTAGTCCAAAAATTGATAAGTACCATGTAATTCCAATAAATAAATATAAATAAATAAATCCTCTCAGATTACAGCTGAACACAACTAAAAGACTGATTCCACTACATCGTTCTTATTTTGCAACTCTATGATAATAAACTAAGAAATAATAAGAAACAAAACCAACAAGTTTTGTGACACTTAATAAATAATTTAATTATCAAAGTTATAGGATCTTACAATATTATGAATTCAATCCAAAAAATCCTAAAGAGTTCTGTTCAAGTTCAAAAGAATCGAATGTTCCTAATGAGTTTCAGATCCTAAAATTTACATATCAGAATGGCATTGTCCAGAATTCGTTTGAATAATCCACAATATTCCCAAAATAATGTTCTGGTCCATTGAGTGCTTTATAATTCCAATGCTTCCTCTCAAATTATCTAAAACCAACATTAAACACATCTGCATACTGAAGGTAACATATGAAATAAGAATCCGAAATAGGAATTAATCTGATTACTCAGTTTTCTCACTATATACACCTTCAAGAGTCCTTTGCGACTACAGGTCGCAATATACTCCACGTGACAGATATTACTTCTAATTCTAATATTTCAAAATACCTATTCATGTAACCTAACCATCCAATGGGAAATCACTTCTTCTTTCAAGAACCTGCCTGACCGACGTGTTCAGTAAGAAACATCCCCAAGCTCGTAAACAGGTCTTATTATCAATATTATTAATAATGGTCGTAAACACCTATGCCAAGAACTATTTATAGATCCTACGCAATCTACATACTTAGTATATTAAAACAGAATTTTATTCCGTGTACTGTCTAATATATTGACTACAGATGATCAGTACAATTTATAGTAATGAAAAAACTGTACACACAGTCATACACCAAGAGTTACAAAATATCGATATACCTATAGATATATGAATAATTCTGATAATCTTAACTTTTATATGTAAACATAACACGCAATAAGATGACCATAATGTGGTTCATTTTTCAATCAAATTCTTAAGCAAGGTCAAGTCTGCTTACTTAAATGTTAACAAACTACTTAACAAAGACCACGTAGACGATGGGTTTACTAAGGAAATTGACGTGCTAAACTCACGATACAAATATATGTTTTTAACATATATTCTGATAGTATTAGGTTTGGAATAATCACCGATAAGTGATAAAGAATTTTCTGACAAGAATATTTTATAACTCTCCAAACTAGAATCAGATTGGTGGGTTTTTTTACCCCAAAATGTGTTGCTTTCAATACAAGACCGTGAGATTGACCTCTTGAAATTAGAGCATTTGGAATAGTTCATCTTTATTCTGTTGCTTATTCTTCAACCGATACGATACAATCAGAAATAATGTGCCTTTTCCTTTTAAAATAAGTGCACCTAGAAAGAGATAAGAATTTGTGCCGGGTTGAGATTTGGAAGTACTCGTAAAGGATTGGGTTGATATTTTACCCAAACAAAATGAGGAGAGGAAGACTTCCTGAAAAATGAACTTTGTGAGTCAAGGAATAAACATAGGCTGTGCGAGCAACCTTTTCCAACGTTTCCACTTTTGTACTTACCATGATTGTTATGCATATTTAATTTGTATTGTTTGTTTGCGTATTTATTGTGCACAATGTGTAATCAGTTGTCGGAATATGAAAGTCATCTTTACAATCGATACAAATTCGGAAAAGTATGTTCTGAAACCATCAATCTAGCTACAGAAATAGTAAACTCCCTTTTGTTTTATTTTGTCAGCTTGTGGTTTCTGCGTAAAGTGACGCTGTTTTTTGTGTTGAAAAATCATGTGGGTTTTTTTGGCAAAATTATAAAAATCATTATCTTGGGAAACTGTTTATTCAAGTACTCATTTACAAAATATAATGATTTGGCCAATTAGGAAATCGCCTGGGTAAATCCGATTTCTTCACAGTTTGAATACACTTACATTCGTACATTAAAAACGGCTATGGGTTAACTATAATAATGATAACCTATGATTGTCCCTTCTTGTCAAATGTTAATATCGTTCAAAACATCAAAATTCTAATTCAGTGCAAGATCCTAGTTAATACATGTGAATACAATTATGATAATAGTGACATAACAAGTCTGTGCGACCCAAAACCTTTCTTGCTCAACTAACGCTTAATTACAGAGATTCAGTCTGTTTCTTTTAAGGAATAAATTTTTTAATAATAAACTTGCATGATTTGCAGTTTTAAATGACATAAATGTATTGAACTCAACCATATATTCAGAGATATCGTGACTGAATTGAAGCATTATAGACTACTTTGCCAATGTTTCACAGAGATCACCAAATACGTATATTATCAACCACTATGCAAATGTTTCATAGAGCTAACCAAATATATTATCAACTAATTTGCCAATGTTTCATAAAGCTCACTATGTACTTACATTATCAACTACTTTGCCAATGTTGTAAGAGATAACCAAATACTTACATTATCAACTACTCTGCCAGTGTTTCAGAAAGCTAACCTAATACTTACATTATCAACTAATTTGCCAACGTTTCATAGAGCTTATATAATACTTGCATTATCAACTAATTTGCCAGTGTTTCATAGTGCTAACCAAATACGTATATTATCAACTACTATGCCATTTTGTTTACAGCTAACCAAACACTTCCATTATCAACTAATTTGCTAGTGTTTCTTAAAGCTAACAAAATACTTTCATTATCAACAACTTCGTCATTTATTGCGCTGGTTGAACTAGAAACCTTGGGTTTTGTATACAGCCAAAGCATTACAGAAAATAAGCAACCTAAAACTTCAATTTTCGACTGGGATTAATTATACTTCATCAATTAAATGTAACAAGACAGCTTTTCTCATATAAACACAAACATAATATGTTTGACCCATTACATTAAGTCGATGTCGGCAAAGATTGAAAATAAACTGACACAAATCATCTCAAGACACAATTAATACATTTCCTCCGACATAACTAAGTAGAAAATGATGGAGAAGAATAAATAAGCCCTTTAAATGCCAAGGCGGTTATTGCAGAAACAAAATGAAAGAGACGTTACAAAATCCAGCTGACGCTATAAGCGAGGGTCCCTATGGATGTACAAGATTACACAATGAATCAAACCTGATAATATTTTGTCATTAACTATGAAGGCTATTGACGTATTATCCCGACTGTGACATTCCCAGGAGTGTGATTAAGTATCAGAAGGTCATACTAATGATGGCAGAAAAATAAGTGACTTTGTCTACTAATATATAATGTATTGCGCATCAGACAATATTGTAACTGTCAATAGAACTTGTATCATCGACTGAATGGTGCAATCAAGTAACCAAAACAGGGAAACAGATTGTTAAGTGTAGTCTGCTAGACAGAGGAATCATATCCACCCAGGCAAAAATGAATACATAAAGAGTAGACGGACAAATAAGTCCTGAAGAAACATCCAGCACCCCTCTATAGAAATACAAAGCGCGTGCTGTTATTCCATTCGGCATGCATCTACTAACTGGGTTTCGTTGAATGATGACTATGTTTATGGAGAGAGAGAGAGAGAGAGAGAGAGAGAGAGAGAGAGAGAGAGAGAGAGAGAGAGAGAGAATATCGATAAGCAAGTATACAGCGAGCATTTACCATTTCAGAGGTTTAATCTGAAACAAATTAATATGCTTAGTAAACTGAACTGATTGGAACATCTCAAATACGTCAAAAGGTCAGGACAAAATTCCGTGATTAAACACTGTCATTTGTAAATAAGCCATAAGCGCAAAATTCGATATACTACAAGAAACTCGCTTGACAATGATCTCATTCTCTTTATTTGCATAGACCATATCCAATCTGGTAAATGTATTACTAAATATGAGAGAATATTAATCAAATTACTCTCTACCAGAGACTGATAGACGAAGAGATCTGGTTTTGTTTTCTCTGAACAAATGGTGTTTTCGGGATATCTTTTGACGGAAAAAATCAAGTGTGATTTCATCTGTCATTTCATAACAAGTCTCGAGGTTTGGTTTCCAAACAGACAAATATAATGATGATCCCATATTAAAGGGTGTTACATTTCTATGGTCTTAAACAAAGTAAAATAAATAGGCAAAATGATCAAATTGACTCAGATTCAACACACAAGAAATTACTAACCACTTGAACAGATATTACAAACAAGCTAGCCGTAAGGGGAGCCAAACAGTTGTTTTCAGGGCTGCAAATAATACAGCAAATTGCCTAAGGGTTATTACCTTGACTTGAAAAAGAAAAGTTAGATAATGACTAAATATTCCAACACGATCCGTTCGTCCACCGTTCGAGAAAAAAGCATTTGAACCTTATCTAAATAAGACCCCAAAACAGAATGGGTCACTCAGGTCTAGTTTTGTTATATTGTAATTTAGGATAATGTATTTACACTGTGTGCACTAAATTCCTTAGAAAAAAAAAACGCGGAGTAGGAAAATTCATGACTGATCAGCATGACCGCAATTACAAAATGTGGTTTGCACTTACTGAGCTGTAGGAAATTGCCCTAAATTTGACAACTGTTCTGAATTCAATCGCGAATACATCTATGGCGTTTCAGAAAGCTTTCGGCTGGTGTTTGGGGACTCCGGCCGGACTTTTCCTCCTTTTCCGCTCCCAGACATGAAGCATCTGTGAATGCATTAACGTGTCCAGTGGCAGCATCTGCTTACCACTCTACGGTAAATTAAAAAGTGTTTTGTCAATATATCAACCATTCATACAAGTCCGAATAGCCATACACGACCTTAATTTATGATTGGATTGGATTGAGTTGAAGGATAGAGGCGAGGTGAACTGTATTTTGAGCTAGAAATGTAATGATTGAAGCGTAATACCCTCGATAGTACAACAAGTTTCTTCCAATTTGATTGAGAAAGGACGAACATTACGAAATCCAGCTCGGTTTCCACCACAGGGGCTTGTATCGCTGCTTATAATTTACCTGCAAATTATATGCAATAAATCTGATACCGATGTTTAGCTCAGGCATTGTATTTTGTATGCCTACTCAAAGTTTAACTTGCTAGCATGCCTTTAAGGAAAGAAAGCCCATTTCGGCAGCAGAAAATGAGGCTACCTCGCTGTCTTGTCTTATTGGCTCTCAGGCTCTTGTTTTTCAACCAAAATCCGTCTTCAGTTGCATTTTGTCTTCGAATTTAGTGATTGATCTGTGTTGTAAAATGGGATATCTCTGATAAAGATGGATGGCCTTTGGCCTTAATATGCATTTCTATTACAGTTTGACATATTCTATAGAGCACGGTTTATAGTTTGAATTATTCAATTTGCCAATCGGAACATTTCTCCTAAGAAAAGTGCTTAAATGATCAGACTTGTATTTTCAATCCTGCAATGTTGTCACGATCGTTGTATTAAAGTCATCGCTGGGGAGTTGGGGCATCACCTTCAATCGTTTGCATAGTGGAAAGTTTCTTTGTGACACAATGACCGCATCAACAACTTTATCATCTCTACTTTCATATGGATCAAACTGCTTGTTTAGTTCAGCCACATACAGATCTAATAGATCGAAAGGTCCGGTGTTTCCTGCATGAATATATATATATATATATATATATATATATATATATATATATATATATATATATATATATATATATATATATATATATATATATATATATATATATTACTTGCTCACAATTAAAAGAAGTTCCCAACACACGATACAGTTTTTAGACACAAGTGTCGTGCAGTATGAAGCAGTGTAGTATGGAGAACAAATGAGCATATAATGAATGCATATAAACCATAAAATCATTTGTTTGGTTTGTATTTATTGGCTTTAACTTTGAAGAAAGTATTGGCGTTTTCATGCTTAGGAAATGGTAGCTGAGTGTATTTTCCAAAGGCACACCAAAGGCAGCTTACCAGGGCTGACCGGGGCAGGTATCGAACCTTTAACCCTGAGATAACTGAGATTCTTTATTCCTTTGGTCCCCAAATTAGCTATATATTAAAGTGATTGTATGATTACATGTTATGGTTATGCCTTATCCACAATATATCAACTGCACAATATACATGCTAAAATGAAAAATTTTGATATTAAGTTAATTTTATTCCTTAAGTTGCCTGTGTTTAATCAAATACTCAAATTTTGCCAGATTTCCGTCTCTTTAAAGTCCTTCAAAACTAAGAGAGCATTTGAGACCACGTTTGATTTTTTGACGGAAGACACTTTTTATAACCGTCTAACACATATGAAAATTTGCACATGTTCTCCTTTGAGCGCATCACTTACGACCAGATAAAATGAAGCCAAAGTGTGTAACTTAGACCACCTGCCATGTCCATTAGCATACAACTTTAGGCATACTTTACAGTAATAAAAAAAATTGCCATTTTATATTTCTTTAAGCTTAATTGACCTTCAAATCATAATCTGAATATTTGGATGACTGCGGCCAAATATAGAAGAGACTCATTGAGGAATAACTTTACACAATGAAATAGAAGCAGGGTTGTGTCCGTGTTTTTGGAGGAGAAGGTCATGGTAGCTAAATAGCGAAGAGGCCAAAGGTCACCTCGACGATACGATAGACTATTGGGGCCTCAAGTTCAGCTCGACGGGTGGTCAGAAGGGCCTGGTCTCATCAATCGGTTAGTCACAATGCTTGATGGGCTATGTTAAAGGCGTTGAGTTTAACTCTCCTGCACACAGCTTTAATGTGACCTTGGTGATTAATAAACAAAATGTTATTCACCTAATCTTACAAAGGACACAGCCTCTGGGCGTGGTGGCACGTGTCAATTGAATAAAATTTCTAATTTGCTTGACTATATCACCCTGTGAAACCTTCACATGAGAAACACAAAAAGAACGTAAATCTCTTTCCCTTGTTGGACTCCAAGGCGACTTGACATATTTATATAAAAACCGAAATATCAACAGAGACCTGGCTTAAAAGGACCAGGAATAATTCAGCCAGTGAATCTGATGAGGAAACTCGTCAGAATCAGGGACGTGGCCAATGTTTCTTATCATTTAATCCAGTAATGAAGACCAAAAGCTAACCAAGCTGTCGCCTTTCATGATAGCCACAGAGCTCCAAGGCTTAGCTGGAGACCCAATAAATACTTGTAAAAAACTTAACTCAGATCTGCTCTTTATAGAAAGTAATTGTAAAGTTCATTTTTATAATCATCTTCGTTCGGAATGGTTTGTGGAGATACCTATGAAGGTATTTCAAAATCTCTCAATTCGTCAGAAACTGATGTTCGATCAAAAGATTGATATGTTGCAACATTTCAGCTCTCAGCGTCTCACGCATAAATAAATCAACATTCGACTTAACGGCAAATTGATTCTTGCAAACTCCTACATATTTACAGTCAGCTACACCACTTTGCTTGCATCGATTCATGCTGGGTTCTTGAATATCCCTGTCTACCTTTCATTTCCAATCCTATATGGGGTTTCAACTGTTATAAATATGGTCACCACAAATATGGTCGCAAGAGGAACCTAGTCTGTCGCAGACAAGGACAGGGGATAACGATGGATCGTCCTGCTCAGAGGAAGTCTCTTTTGCCAATTTCCAGGCAAAACGTTCTTGTATTCTAGAGACTGTTCTAACTTTAAACTAGAGTAGGGGATCCAACGCGTGAAACAGGAAAAAGGCATCAGCTTTTACGAGGCAGGATATACATGGAAGCCACAGCTCCAATCTAAATAAAGCTAGCTAATCCTAGGCCAACGCAACCTAAAGTGGAGAAATACAGTGTATACCAAGACAAACATTATATGGCTACAGAACAAAGTAAAATTCACAGTCCGGTCTCCACCGAAGCCCGTTCTAGCAGCTACTCGAACCGACAGCTACTCAAGTCGGTAAGGCAGATAATCAATGTGACAATGTGGTAATTAGAACATCTAATGTAAAACCAACAAAATCCATCCCACGAAAAGAGCAAAACACCACTGGCCTGGTGGACGACTTAGAATCAGTGTGTCAAAACGATTCCGAATTCTACTCTAAAGAAACACGTTAAACCCGGTTCACCAAAAGAGCAACTGTTACAGTACCAGTGAAAATGAATGTTCGAGACCAAATATAGACAGGATTCAAGAATCTACTGTACCTCCCAAAATATCTGATGATTATATCAACGTTTTAAACTTTGGGGGACTAGAGTCTATGGACATTGGGGAGCTCGCTAGTATCACACCAGGGAAACCACCTAAAAGTCCCGTACTCCCACCTCCCATAAAATTAGGTCTGATGCAATAAAACAAAGGAATTGTCTTCGATCAAATGTCGGCTTTGATGACTTTAGTCTTGTACTTACAGGTCATGATCCAGAAGATGTTTGCCTTCATAAAACCGTTCTTAACATGAAAACTACATGATCAGCCTTAAATCTTTACAACTTACATCAATTATAAAACTCCTCACAGCCAAATGAACCCCAATACCACTTTGCACGCCATAGCCGTTCGTGTGTCGTTAACTCTTTCAACCTGGCCTTGATCACTATACACTTTAAGGCTACAAAGATATGAATGAGAGATGTACAAACCTAGAAAATTTTGTCTCAAAAGGTTATTTTTTCCTTTTTAAGGATAAGTCGTATACTTATCTGCATCTTGCATAGGATCCTACTCATCCCCATAATTGACTATTTGCAGCCCATATCTTTCACTTGACTTTTGGGGGGAAATAGGTGATGGCCTATGTGGTAGTGACCACTTTTCAATATATTAAAGAGGTAATATTACTAAATCTCAAGTCGTTGAGCTGATATGAAAACTGAACAAAGCAGATTGGGAGACATTTGAATCCCTCTGCGAGTCAAAATGGAGAGGGATTATTTTGACAATGTAGAAAATCCTCTCTTCCTATTTACAAATATACTATCAGATGCTGATAAGGATACAATGTTAAACACATTGGCGATTCCAAACGGTGCCAACAGACCATGGTTTAATGATGCATGTAAAGGCGCCAGCAGGGAACGGTGAAATATCCTTAAACATTCCAAACAATCCAACAACAAAAGAGTTTGAATAATTAACTTATATACCGAAATAACGCTCACCACCCATTAAAAATAGCAAGAGGAAAACATGGAAACTCTATGTCTCTAGGGTAAATTCTCTGGCTTCTTTATTAAATCACTATGGAATATGGCACAAAAAATCATTGGCAAACATACAAGAAGCTGTATCAAGCATTGAAATAAATCTGATGAAACGGTCACAAAAGTACCAAAAATCTCAAATACTTTGGCCGAAAATTTCTGGAAGAATTTTTCACAAAGACTTATTCTGAAAGCTTCCGCCGTGTCAACAATTTTAAAGAAAAGGCTTCTCTGAAATTAGAATCTGCTGATGCTGAAGATTACGAGACACTCTTCATTCTCAGAGGGTTACAAGACTCTGATGATTGAACCCTAGCAAAACCAGATGATATCAACTAACAAATTTTGAAATACGCACCGGAAACAGCTGTAAAGAAATATTCTAACTTTTTCAATAAGACTTGGGAAGCAAGCCACTTCACGCAGTCTTAGTGAGAAGCAACGGTGATATCAGTACCCTAATCTGGGAGGACCAAACCGACTATTGGTCCAGAGCATTAACAAGCCGTATTTACAAAACTGTATTAGAGATGATAAATGATAGACTACTCTAGTATCTCGAATCCAGCGACCTACTATCGGACTTTCCATGTGGACTCAGATGCCAGTGAAGCATAATGGACCATCATGTTATGTATGAAGTATTTATCAAAGAAACTTTCATCAAGAAAAACAAACATAATGTAGTCTCTTTGGACTTAATGAAAGCTTATGACACTATCATACTTAATACCCTATTCAACCTATGCCTAATTTTATCTCCATTTGTTTTAAAGATAGAAACTTCAGAGTTAAGGTAGACCGCACACTTTCCGAAAACAATCTACAGGCTAAAGGCGTACGTCAGAGCAGCATTATGTCTCTCGCGCTGTTCAGCATTAAAATTAACAGTATGATTATATGCCTTAATACAGGAATTGACTGTTCATTACATGTTGACGACTTCCTGATCTGATCAAGATCAAAGGGTATGCATACTATTGCTCGTCAATCAAATACAAATGAGCATAAACAAAGTTCAGAAAAGGGCAGAAGAAACTGTTTTCATATTTACGAAATCAAAACTTAACTATGGCCTATCTACAGATTGCATCCTATTCATGACAACGCAAAGCTCCATCTTGATGGTTGTCTAATTTCTGTTGTGAAGGAATGATGTCAATAACAATCTCCATGTGATCAAACCTACCTTAGGCGATTGGTCCCCTTCCTACACAATCATCGATAGAGACGAGATGATCATTGCTAGCATTAGAACTGGTAATACTTATAAAACCCACTCCTACATATTAAAGAAGAAGGCCCACCTGAGTGACCTGTTTGCAAAGAACCTTTACTTTGAAGCACTTTATGGTAAGTTTTTTTTTCTATCTTTCATCCTACACTCGATAGTTATTACAATGTTCAACACATGCAGGAACTCTCTGATACGGTAAATGTGTCTTGTGTTTTAAATTTCGTAAAGGAAGTTAACATTTATTCTAAAATATAGCTTGTGTGCGACCCTATTTCCTTTGAGCATTTTTTACCATTATGATTACTGTTAAGCACCATAATTTGTCTTGTATTATCTAATTACCCTTCAAGACACCATTTAATCCTCTTTTGACTGGGAAGCTTCTTATATTATCCTCACCATTTTATCGTTGTGTTTTAGTACTTTTATCGTTAGTAATAAATCTTTTTGATACATACATTTTTACTATATAACATTTTTGTGGCGCTATATTATTGTGTTGGTACGCCGTAAAAATCCAGTATCAACCAACCAACAGGCTGTAGAGAATAACAAATATTTAGGGCTTATTTTCGACCGGTATCTAACTTCTCTACCACATACTAGATGCCTAGAGGATAAATGTCAAGGGCCATTGGATTTAATACTGACTGTGGCAATCAATGATTGGGGATCAGATCTAACGGTCTTGCTTTGCCCATGCAGATCATTCGTAAGATCGAAACTTGCCTATGACATGTTTGTGTATCGATGAGATTGTAAACCGTATCTGCAGATGCTTGATCCGATACAAAATCAGGAAACTTTGATTCTGCCTGGTAATCTAGAAATTCCCCGTCACAAAACCTCTATGCTGAGGTCAAAGAACTTTATTTAAAACGATCGCAATAGCTACAAACTGTCTTCTAATCTAACCCTGTATATGACGTAGTGTTTAGACACAAATTTCATACCTTGTAAGTTCAGAAAAGAAACTTCATTACACCTTTTGGCATACAAGTTTGTCTTCACTTAGAAACGGCAACAATCAATGTTGGAAATATCATAATTCTGTATTCCCAAATCGCCACCGAGGCAATCTAAACTCGCGAAGATAATATTTGACAGACTTTTCAGCAATTTTCAAAGATTTTAATTTTATTGCAACCTCTCAATCTACAAACTGCATTATCTTTTCAAATTTCCTTTCCACATTGAAAGCCTTGCATAATCTTAAATCTGACAAATACGATGACAGTACATCCAGCTTTATCATCAAGTAAATGAAGCTTTAAAAATAGATTTTGAATTAATGGATTTTACAAGAGAACATATCGATAATTAACTGCAATGAATTGTCAACTATTTTTTTACAGCCGAGGAAATGGAGACATGTTTTTTCCAGTAACTAAAATAGTCTTCACTAGAGACTGCATATACGTTATAAAGTTTCTTACCCGTTTATAACTGAAATTATATAACTAAAAATTTGTTAAAGCTACGTTGAAAATCCAATTCACACACACACACACACACACACACACACACACACACACATACGCACTTACCCTTTTATATAATGTTATTACATCCACATTCCGTTTTATTCAATCATGAATTCTCGTGAATTTATCGAATTGTAGGAAAATCCTTTATTCTCCTTGCCACCACCTCACATGATGTGGCATGAAGTAACAATGACGTCATCCTTTCAGACAGTGTCAGCAAAATTTGCTGCCGCATATTTAAACGTTCAACTATTCAGAAATTGCTTTGCGTACATTAGAGTCTTGCAATTTGCGATAACAATTGTTATTACCGGATGTGACATCAGTAGTGCAAGTTTGACGGTCGGCAATTGATTTATATGACAATGAGATTGCGGTGATAATGGGGATATCATCTTCATTTTAACATAAACATTTGAAGATTTTATTGAAAATTGCAGCAAAATTAATGCTCTACGACAATACGTTCCGAAGAAAGAAGTGACGTCACAAGTGCGCCATATTAAGGAACAGTACATTGCGAATTTATCTATCGTTCATTTTGACTTTCGTCCATTCAATAAGTGCATCACATTTCATGTGTTTGAGCAAAATATACACGGTCTTTAAAGTCAATGAAAGTCGCCGGCATGAGAGATAAGGTATCATTTAAAATAATAGTAACTGCTCTGAGATATTCAAAATTGAGTTTCCTTTACAATTATAACACCCCACTCGCATTTTAATGAAAAATATTTTGAATACACCGATTATGAGAACTACAAGTTTGATGAAGAATGCGGAATAAAATAACAAACAATTACAGACTAAAAGATTTCAACAATTCTTTCTTACAAACGTTTCTTTAGTTTACATTTCTGCAGACAAATTGTGTTGCGTTTGTATTGACATATGAATTTAATTAATTTTGTTTCGTTTTCTTGGATAAAATCCCAGTGGGATCTTGTTAATAATATTTGCAATAATTCAACCGCCATTTTATCAAGTTAAAATTATTTTGGAAATATTATTTTATTAAAAAATTATTTCTGATGTACCGTAGATTATTAAGGCTACCCTTGGCATTTACAGCCTTGATGGAGTTTCCAAATGAAGCGTGTATTTTCCCCATCAGAATGTAGGCTTGGTTGGAATAGCTTAGAGGAATATTGACAAGATTAAGGACAATTGGTTAGTTGATGATCTGAAGAGAACCACGTTTGAATGGCGGTTTCCATTATATCTGATTGATTCCAACAATATAAATTGTTTGTTTGCAGGCATTATTCCGATTACCACGGGCTTCAGGTTGGACTTAATGAGGTTGACAATATCAACAACGATGACGACAACAGCAACAACAGCATAAACGAAGACGGCAACATCATTGCGAACTGATTTTTTTTTAGTTATATAATCACTCTCTAAGAGATTGTAAAATGTTTCTGAATCACATTAAGCTTGATATGTATTTTGGCGAAAAACAAGTAGTACAGAAAGGCTAGATTTGCGTTTTCATCAGTGATATCCTTTATCAAAACCTTTATTTGGATCAATCCGTAGTTCGTTTTGGTAGAGTGTGTATCACATACAAAACGTACATTCAAGCCGAAAGAAGTCTGAAATGTAAATGTAAAGAACTACTTACAAGCAGTCTGATCAAACTCGCAGCTTATGGATACTGATAACCTACCGACAGTATTGTTTTTCATGAGAAATATCGAATCAGATAAATGTTTCCTTTAAAATAAAGAAAAATATTGCGTGCAATCTTATTTCATGTCACCATGAATTTACCTAAAGTTCAGTAAGTTGCCTTGATATCAAAGGAAATCGTAGAATTTAATGGACGTTCTTCAAGGCAAGTATTAAAACATTTTTTTTACAAGGCTAGGTTCCGTGGAGAAGAATTACAGACTTGGGGGAAAACATATCGTTTATAATTGTGCTTATTGATTTGTTTCTAAACTGAGAAGAATATGCTTAGTCTCTAATTCCAATTGGCTTCAGTATAAGTGTAATCACACATTCTTTTACTGGTTCAAAAAGGCAGTTAATGACTAGTTTGTTGCAAGAAACCTTACAGTAAACATGGAATTATAAAATAAGGTATACTTCGAAACAAGTAGATTTTATTTATGACATTATTTGTTTATCCAACTTTACTTTCTTTTAATCACAAAAGGGTCAGAATTGCAACGTTCATTCATTGATGTTAAACACTGTACAATAACTGTACACCACATATGATGCCCCCTAAGAATTCGTGTTACTAACAATGATCCTAGTGAAAATGAGTGATTGTTATTTCACGCGCTTCATTCATAAACTGCCATATTTGTTCGCATGTCGACTGATCAGTATGTAATTTGCTTCATGATTTAAGATAAAGTTCGTATTACTAAGGTTGAAATATTAAGCAGTTAAGTTTGTTTTTCAGTTAAGTATAGTGATTGTATTAAATTTTCTGCAATTTGATAGGTATATAACAAAAATATCCTTATCATAGTTATCCAATCCTGATTGCGCGATAACGTATTGCTCTCAGCATCGGAAAATCTTGTAATTATCCGGATGTTATGCTACTGACAACTCGATGTGATCAAGTAATCAAGATTGGATTACTATGATAGTAATATATATATATATATATATATATATATATATATATATATATATATATATATATATATATATATATATGATATTTAATATGGTAGATCTAGACAAAATAGTTAAAGAGGGTACAGATATGTCCTTTGTATTCATTATAATCAGAAATGAAAGAGCTTTAGAGTTTTGTGCAATATTAAAACGGCTTCCGTAGAAAAAGCAAAATATCCAAAAACATAATACAGACGCGCTGATTTCTCTTACAGGTCAGATTATTATCATTCTGTACATAAATGTTATTCTGACAAGGCGTTTGCGACACTTTAGCGTGATCTAGACGACACAAACCTCAAGTGACAAATCATAACCATTAGGCCAACACTGCTTGCTCCGACCTTGACCTTATGTATGAATACAGATATGCTTTAATTTACAATCTTTATACTCTTTTAAAAAGCACGGGTTTTAAATATCATACTTATTTTCCCGTACCATTCGTTTTCCATTTACTTTTTGCTTTTGTTTCAACAGCGTTGGAATTAAATGGGTCATTTTATATAATAAGCAAATATATCATAAATTGTTTTTTTTTTCCTTTTGTTACAATCATTAATTTGATGACGTATGATTTTATAAGATAACTCCAGATCCTAAGAAAATGAAGAAAGAAAATAATTTTTTAACGTAGTAACATTTAATTATATAATATATATTTAAAGTTTATTGATGTGATTAAGGCGCAATACCATCAGTAGATGTAATTATTACATACCATAGATTTCTACTTAACGGATTTCAGCTAAATCAATATAATTTCCCTTGGGCATGAGTAATAGATAAATTATCTTACAAAAATATTACACTTATTTATGACATATAAGCAGGAAGTAATTTGGCTATCGCTGGTTTTAATCAGTATGGAATTCTGCCGGAAACTAATAAATGACGCTCAATAATAGGACTCAAACTGGCTTGTAACTTCCAAAAGAGGATATGGGAATTTTTATTGATTAATTTTGTGAAGGACATTCAACTCTTCCTATGTAAGCTTTTAATTCCAGGTCGTCGTCCCAGATATCAGGAATAATGTACCACCACCCCAGCATAAGAGTAATCATTTCTTGCATACTTAGAGTTCTACGCTTGGATCAGTAGTAAATACAAATACAAATACTGAAATATTTGTGAAAAAAAAACAAAAGAAAGATCCAGTAGAGATCTTGACTTGCAAATAATTTAGGTTTCTATGACACGTTTGCAATATTGAATTGATTTAGACAAATTGCATTGAAAACTGTATTTTAATGCTTTGGATATCGATTTGACTTGAAGATAGCCCAGAAGAAAAGTCTATAGTTAAAAACATTTTAAAGCAGAATTTGTTATAATTCGCTCATGAAAGCCTTCTTTGATCACATACCATTACAAACGAAATAGTGGATATCTTTAACAACTTCTGCACTTAATTGAATATATATATATATATATATATATATATATATATATATATATATATATATATATATATATATATATATATATATATGGCATTTGAATCATAATGCATATTCTGCTGACGTACAAGAGCGTCGATTGAGTTACGAGAATACTTATATTCAGTTATTATTATTATTATTATTATTATTATTATTATTATTATTTAGATATGATGAAACCTTTTAAATGAATAATAAATGATGGCAACTGTGAAGGAAAATATACATGAAATAACATTTGCAACACACTTCAAGCATGAAAAAGACCTTCACTATTATATTCGTGAATCTGATAATTGTGATATTTGCATGTGTCTCATGGAATGCACTTATATATATGACTTGAAGCTCAGAAGTGTTTAGTGACTATTGAAACAGCCAATTTAAAATGAAAGTGCTGGTAACTGTTCAATAAGCTTGTTAAGATCAAACTGATTTACTGGAGTGTTTAATGGAGATATATTAACAATCTATATGAGGTTTGGAAAACGAATTGTGGTTACACCTCCAGGGGTCTTATCAGTAATTTTTGAACAGTTGACGTAGGATTGTCGGCTACGTTTTAAATTTGGTCACGTTCTTTATGAAAACGGCTTATTTTGTCAATATATGCCTTTAAAACTCGTAATGTCTTTTTTTGTGTGTCAGACATATTTATGGAAGTCATATACGTACTGGATTTCTTTGAGGTTTTCCTGGGCGATGAGATCGCAAATTTCCATACTTTATGGACGTTTTAATTAGCTTCTGTTTTGTTTTGGAGCATGCAACTCTTTGTAGCTCTACTAAGCTCTTGATGGTCCGGATCTAAATGGTGCCTCTAGTTAAAGGTGTCCGCCGCATACAGCATATATTGCGCTGATAAATGATATTAAACTCAAAACAACAACAGCAATTTGTACTAGTATCTGATTAAAAGAAGTGGTCAGCCAGGCAATGCATATGATATATTTTCCGTGCAGGTCGATATGTAATAACGAACTGGTCAGCCAGGCAATGCATATGATATATTTTCCGTGCAGGTCGATATGTAATAACGAAGTGGTCAGCCAGACAGTACATATGATATATTTACCGTGCAGGTCGATATGTAATGATCATTCTTCGCAGACCTGATGCAGACTACTTTTCTACTGGAGTGATATTTGTTTTGGCCATAGTTTCTGTCAGTTTAATGACTGCAAAGGATTAGGAATTAATGATCGATCTGGTTATTTAAACAAAGTCCCGCCACATTCGACGGTGAGCACTTAAGTGGTTGTACGAATCGAGTTGCTTTTACAGAATATCTCGATGGAAGAAGTTCTGAGAACTGAATGTTTCAGGCATTTCAGTCTCACTGCAGCCTTGCAAAATAACAACAATCACTCACTATTCCCTACTAAGCTACTAAGATCGACCCAACCCAAATCGAACAGATTGCGCCACTTGGTCACCTCCTTTGACATTGAAGGACACATCGGGCCAATTATAAATCCTCGAATCCAAAGGAAGATAGTTAGGAAAGGTTTTGAGCACTGCGCGGCAAAGAAATATGTCTCAATCTTATGTCAATCTAATGCACGGGGGAATGCAAAGAGTAAAGCGTGTCTGTTTATCATTTGCAGTCCATGACTTATTTATTAGTAGGATTCATTAATAGACCTCTTCAAATAGATAGACCATCACTTTTTATACCTGTGTATCAACAAGTAATGGTCCTAAAAACCTACAATGTTGTAGAGCGCTTTCATTTAGTATTGGAGTGGAGGCTGCAATGCATTAATGTTTGAATTCAAGCAAAACTGACTTCACGGACCTCCAAAACTCGCTATTGTCGGGAGAAGCATTTACATTTTGTAAGAAACAAATCTTTCGTTACTAATTAAAAGAAATATAAGCCATTTAATTATAAACAAGAAATAAACAAGAGAATAATGAATTCGTCTTACATAACAAAGAACTCCTATTCGGTTGATTTTGTACGCTTGTTTCCAATTTCGTTACAAAACATCAGAGATTGTATTGGTTTAAAACATGCCAGACAAGTGTAAAAGCAGGAATTTAAATCTGGCATATAGTGTTATCAGGGCCTTTATGATCTGATATAATATTGAGTCCACTATTGTGAATAGAGAATTATCAGACAAAACATTTCCAATTCGATGATTTTTAATTCTGCTGAGATATTGTATTAAAAGGTCTTTGATAGCATCCTTGTTCCATAGGCAGGTGCCATAACTGTTAAATTAGATAGCCCCCCCCCTTCTGCGTCTGGATATCATCTCAGATGTTGCGATAATGAGTATAGTAAAATAGCAACTACCGATATATCTGAGAAAATATTGAGGTTTATTTCCTCACTATTGGTAAAAAAAAAAAAAAAAAAAAAATTCTTGATCAATCAGTTTACATTTTAGCTATTTTTGTATTAATTCACTTACGTATATAATAATGAATATTAAAAATTGTTCCTTTATAGAAGAAACAAAATATGTTTCGTCATGTTCAGGCTTCGAAACAGATGCATAAACCGGCTTTAATAAACATTTATTATGACATCAAATCTTTTCGTAGCTTGAAAGAATTTATTTGATACTTAGGCGGTAAGAGCTCTCAGCTGCACCAGTTAAATTAATGAGGTTTCTATTTAGAAGAAAAGAGACACAGTGGCTTGCTCATATGTAATTGTATGATCCAAACATACAAATAATGCTATGAATAATAATATTAATGACTTTATCTTGTTTTTAAAATGCGTTAAAATATTACGTATAAATTTACTTGACAAAAAGAGAGACCCAAATTGTATTTTTCCAAGTTTTCATGTCAAAAATAAATGTAGCTTTTTAAACGCAAGAAATATATTTCAGTTTATACTGTCTTGAGAAAAATCAAAGCACCATAAGAAAAAAAGAAAATACATTTTCCAATAAGAGCCATAGCAGTCGGCGTTCAGGAGAAAGACTGTCTATATTTGGAACGACTACCTATCTTGAGAAAACATAATAAGTAAGCAATGTTGCATTAGTTCCATCGCAAACTGACGCCAGTGGCTGTTATTTAATTGATCCCGTGCAACATTCAAGATTAGGTAAACAGCTTGATTACATTTGACCTCCAAGGAGTAATAAATCTCATGTTGCCCGGTGCACAAAGATCAGTCAATGTTACTAAGGAAATTATTCATTTCAACAAGTGCTCGTTAAATAAACATATTTAAACTAATCTGACCTGGTTCTCCTTTCTTCCACACTCCTACTGATTAAACCTACATATACTGTTTTATCGTAGTCAGACTAACTATGGACACCGATAATAAAAAGTCGGAACAATTTCTCTTTTTGAAATAATTCATAAAGGTTTGTCCTTCATTGGAACATTCCTTCCTGACTCGCCAATGCAACTAACGGTAACAAACGCCTCTATACGCAGGGCAAAGAAGAATTTATAAAATCAAACACAAATACCTACATACCATAATGATCAGTCTAATTGCATTAATTTGACATGCTGTTGACGAGCAAATTTAAATAATTATATCCTAACAAACAGAATACATAGAAGTCAGAGCAAACCTTCATACGACATAACTGTATTTTTCAGTGTCATCTGCTTCAATGATAAAGCAATAAGTGATCCACACCCAACCAATAATAATGTGATTTGACCGAAATCTCTATTATATACATGTCTTCCCGATCCTTTATTGTCAGTGTGAGGTTGACAATTATAAAGAACATACTTTACGATCAGTCATTATCGCCTTGTTTTTAAAGACGATTCTACAGTCATTACCCCTAACAATTTAATTTGTATTTGATTCAATCAATGATTGTGAATGTAGTTTATGTAATTCAAACCTTTTCTATATTTCAGCTAATTTTCACAGATCTCTTTTCTTGCAGTTTTAATCACAATGATATTAACAACAGCCTCCTTTAAACTCAACGAAGACTTTTGTAAAAACTAAAATAGACAAAATATTGTATAAATTCTTACGAAATGCATTAACTTTCGACGTTACAATATCACTGTGCCCTTATTAATATTTACATAATCCTAATATTTCATTTCCTTTGACTAGTATTAGTCGCCTGAAAAGAAAATAATAACAACAACAGCAACTTTTTATCCAGCTAGAATATTTGACTATTTCAACATTGGTTCATTTTTCATTGTTCGTAATATACTGTAGTTTTAATCTTTAAAATTGCATTTTTTTTCTCCTACACCATAGCCTCAAACTGGCGTATTGAATTTTCTAACCAATATCTTGAACTTGTATAGAGACCTTACAGGGCAATGAAATGAGGAAGGACAAGGAGTAACTTCATAACAAAAGAGAAATAATAAATTTTGCAAGTGGAATCGTGTTAATTCCGGTTGAATTCAGGAATGTATTCCACATGGTTTAGAACTCTGTGTTTGTTGCGTGGCATATTCCTTTAGCCGCATTGTTAAAACTGGATATACTGAGGTTAAGGAAATAAATTGTATATTCACCATCAACAACAATGATGAAACACTTCCGTCCTGTAGTTCCAGTGTTTAAGGTAGTAAAACATATGCACCAAATTTAAACATGAGATTCAGCCTATATTGGCGCTTTCATCTGAAAGTATTAGATAAATGAAGCTTTTCTTTATGTCACTCATTAAAGCCTATTGCACCCTATGTGTTACAGTATATAAACGTGTATAATGTAAACTCGTCTTCGAACAACATAGTTATCAAGTATTTACAACTTACCTAATATGTATAATACTGTTTTCATTTGGTGGATAACAAGACTCGCTTTGCCACTTTCAAAGTGTTTCGTTGACTTCTTCTGATTCTTTCCTTCTAATCTACAATTTGCTTCTAGAACCTTCTAAGGTCATAATTAAATTAAAGTTATGATTTGTGCTCAAACTCAAGAAAACATTTACTTATAACTAACTAACAAGACAAAAATCATGTACGAACTAAACCTCTATCCTCAGTCATGGACAGAGGTCAAGCACACAACACAAACTAATTATGCATACCGTTCATGTAGAATTATCATTGTTTGTGTCATATGGTCATAACATTATTGCCAGTAAGGGGAGGTATTGGTGTTAATTTCTTCGCATACTATAATTTACAAATTAACTTGATTTCTTTCTCTACATCATATTTAAAAAGCAATTATACACGTTTGCTTCAATACGTATTAATGTTATGAGTAAATAAACCAGTTATGTTTGCCTTCGCTTCGTGTCGGTCAGTCAGAGGTTTACTTAGTTTATAAAACATTATGTTCACTTCAAGAAAAGTCTGTAAAAACACAGCATTGTTGAGACAAGAAAATATTAGTTTAAACAAAATGTTATTTCTTTAAGCAAGATACTATTCTTGAATAAACAAGACTTCTGTGTACAAATTATATTAAATCTTTAAAAACTGCATGATCTTGTATAAGAAAATGTTTTCATATAACACACTTTTTGTCTGTGCAAGATGTCTTTTTGGTCATGTAATATAGATAGATAGATATACCGATTGATAGAGAGATGAAGAGACCGAGGTCTGCACAGTATAGCCACCCAATTATAGCACATGAATGAAAAACCTTTTCTCTTTTTGGTGTAGAATTCAATTCTGATCTGCACAAGTCAATTTAAATATATTTTCAGCAAGAACTCGAACTAGGCTTGATCTAGACTGGATCTACGTTGGTCTTCTTAACTATAAATAATCGAAGTTTCGTTATTGTGGTGTATTTTTATTACAGAGCAAGAGCATTTGCAGACGACGAGAAATCGAAATGATGTGTTCCGGCCCTTGATGGCTCGAAAGAACTACAAGCCATTCTGGAACCAAATAATACCGGTCAATGTCAGAAATTATACGAGATTGTTATTGGTATAAGGTCATAGTGGATTTTATTAAATTTATACGCAAGAGCTCCGGTACTTAATATCTACTCACTTGTATTTAAAAAAGAATTTGTAAGTTCAGGTTATCGTCCTCGTTGCTGCAATGAGTATTACCTAATCAGGCGCATATTATAATCTCTTACATATTTACAGTTCTACAGAGACAGGTCATTCAGGATGTGCTGTTTTCATATACAGTGAAACCTGTATTAATAGACACCTCTATATAAGGATACCTGATCATAAGGAACAACAGTTTTGTCCCTTTGCTTCGGTTTAGCATCAAACTTCCTCTAAAGGAAATTTGCCATTTACTTCTTAAATGTAAATATTGGATAAATGTAACATATATGTATATACTCATGCAACACTCGATGAGGTATCCGTGATGATAATGAAACAAATTATAATTGCATTGAAGATACTATATTATAAGAATTTAATGATATTAATGTTGGTCACTATTAGCTCATTAAGGCCTTCATGTTATCAGATTCTCTTTGAAATAAAATAAATGGGAGACCATGCACAATTTCTGTATCTAAGGCATCGGGAAACGTTAATCCTATTTATGTCGTGTAAATTTATATTCATCTTCAATCGAACAAAGAGATGTATAAATACAATAATACTTTGAATGTACCCTGCCTAAAGGTATATAAAACTAGATAGGAAAAAAAAAATAAATATAAATATATATATATATATATATATATATAGTATATATATATATATATATATATATATATATATATAACACAGTACTTCCGCACAATACACGGACAGCAAACAGGGCCGCGGACTGGATTTGAGGACCCAATGAACGATTCTCCAGTAGGACCCTATGAATTACAAATTGTGACGGCGGTGATCCCCCTGACAGTTGTAGGTCCCCGGAATTTTGTCCCATTTGTCTTACCCTCATCATATATGAAGTCAAATGATTTTATTTTTCTTGTATGTGTATTCATCGTAACGCACCACATAAGATAAATATGTCTACATTGCAATGAATCATACAGTTCTTCAAAGTTACTGTATCCAACAATGACATTGTGATGGCAATTTTATAACGCAAATTTATAACGTAATTTTAAACACCTGAATTGATTACGAAAATGATGCTTTTAAGTTTAATTACACATAAAAAATATTCTATCTACATTTTTGTCCCCCATATATTCCGTTACAATGTATTTGTGTTTGATCTTATGTATAAAATTGGTAATCATTTTGCACGAACGGAAGGTGGAGGTTATTAAAGCATTATTTCCACTGAATTAAGACTAGAGTGTTGTTGATGCCAACAATACAATTTTTATTTTGCCCGTTCATATATTTTCAGGATCGATAAAGTTTAAGGCCCTTCTCTGCGTTGCTTCAAAACTTTGATGACGGATCATACTGTAAATAATTTAGCCAAAATTATCCAACAAATTCCATCTTTTATTCTGCACGTGCTGTGCGTTATTAGTTGCATTCCCAAATGTCGTGGTGTTTCATTAAAACCGAACGCCCCGGATGTATTCTGTCTTAATGAGGTGTTTGTTTAAAATCAAGGTATTGTCTTTAATGAAACACCGCTTGTCCTGAATAGGAAGTGATGTTACTGCCTCCACAAGGCAGAAGGACCAACTCCTATCGAGGCAATTAATGGCGGCAAATGTTCTTCGTCCACGTGCAACAGAGCTTTTTTAACCGATAACTGCTAGAAACAATATTTAGACTGGAACCAAACAGTTACAAAATTTGTATACTGTACAACGTTTACAAACTTAAAAATCTAACTAAAACCTTCATCTCCGGATCAGATTAGAAAAATAAATTTAAAGGTAATCGATTGTAGTCGATGAGGAAATACATATTTCTCTTTTTCTGTAATTAAAACAATGTGTCGGTTTCAGTCTTCGATCAATCGTATAGCAACATCATAAACGTGAAATGTATTGGTACAACGAGACAAAACTAAATATATCATAGTGGCAGAAAGACCGCATCCAACGTTAAATGTAGTTCCGATCTTGTGATGAATTGTCTTATGGTTTAGTCTTTAAAGACTGTGAATGATCCAGCTTTATTTTGACATGGTATTGCTTGAGTCGACTTCTCTATTCTGCTTATTACACGACAACATGTTCGTCTAATTATATGATATTTTATAGTGGGCCGCACAGAGAAGACTAATAAGGAATGATTGAGATAAGAGACATCAGCATGTCGCCAAAGCAATTTTACCCCAGACAAAAATAGAAACAAATTAACTTTATACATAGCAATACCGTCTAGGTTCGACAACATTCATTTAATATATATTTAATCAAAGTTGTTTTCAATTCTGTGCACCAATGCTAAGGCAACGCTGATAACATACCTGAAAAAGAATCAGATGTTAAATTGGTTTCAAACTTCTCAGTCAAGCACGAAATGATTTCTAAAAGTACGCATCTAACATTATCAGTTCTTTCCTGAAAAATTATAATTGGCACCAATGCGAAATAAAATATCAGCTGTGAAAAAGAAAATACTTGAGAAAAACAATTAGTACTATAATGAAAATATGGTCTTTAAACATAAACAAAACGTATTTCTTTTCCTTGTTCTGTTTGATTGTTTTTATGATACGCAGATGACCGCAAAAGTTATCTATGCTTCAGCAAAACTATAGATAGGGATATAGATCACTATTGCAAGAATTAGAATTGGTCATAAACTTGCATTCAAGGGCGAAGACCAACCAGAGTGCGTTTTGTGCAATGAACCCTTCGCCGTGAAGCATTTTATGATAGATTGTTTCTATCTCCAACCCACACGCCATCGTTACTACAATGCTCAGCAGATGAAGAGAATTTTTAATACCATAAATGTGTCTTGTATTTTAAATTTCTTGAACATTTATTCTAATATATAAATTGTATGCAAACCCGTTCTCTCTTGGTATTTTTAACCAACATTTAATCACCGTATTTTATCTTTCAGTTTCTAACTACTCTTTGTACACACCATTTACATCCCCTTTTGATCGGGAAACTTCCTTTTCACCATCTCTTCATTGCGTTGTTTGTTGATACATACTTTTTTATCATATAACTGCTTTTTGTGGCGCTATGTAGCCTACAGTGCTGGTGCGCCATGAAATTCAAAATTAACCAACCAAACAAGCTAACAGAATTAATGCTTCTGGCGGCATGTACACAGCCTTCTAATAGCCGAAAGACCACCTTAGCATCGCAATTCTGTAACCTGCCACAGTATAGACGATCTCGTCGGAGTTAAAGGTCTCGCTTAAAGATCATAAATCTAAATCATGCTTGCTGTAATCATCACTGAAATATTTAGGAAGTGTGCATATTAATTAACAGCCTTTTGTAATTGATGTAACTGCGTTGTTAGTTATACCTTTTATATCTTTAAATAGGCACTTTATCTTATCTTTATGTTGCTTAGAACAGCAATGAAAACTGACTCTTTTATAATGCATTTTTAATTCATGTAGCGTAAGTGATTGCACTGATTTCATTTAATAGAATTTTATCGCAAAGATTCATTTTATGTGAAAGTGGATTTCACAGGCTGAAAAGAGTTATTAATAAGGAAAAAGCAAGGTTCTCAGTTTTCATTATAAGCGCAAATAACAATCATTTCTGAACGATTTTAAAATGATTTAGTCTGAAAAACCAGATGTTTACTCCAAAGATTAAGACATCACCTGGGGTTCTTATTGCTCAGGTATTGGATCATAAGACAGTTTGTACTCGATGTCGGACGAAGATATTCTTAGAAGGAGAATAAATTGTGTTATATGTTAGCTTCATGCGCAAAAAGCGATTATCGGATGAGCAGTTTCTCACGAAGACTGGGTCATTCTGGCTCATAGGTACAATTGATATGACCTTTACACCAAAATTCCTTTTAAGAACATCACAGTCTATAAATAATAGTCGTATATTTTAACGTAGAAGTACCCATTTCCAAGGAAGAACATGAAGGAAAGCATACTAGGCTTATATATGAATCTCCCATTTTTATTTGTCTGCATTGAGGTGAAATAAGAATTTCTTCAATTTGGTAAATTTTACGAAGCCAATCACTTCTTTCACACGCTTGTTTGAAGAAACAATCTTTAAACTCTTAAACTACTTCGTCAGAAAACAAATTACTAATATCGCACAAACGTTTCATTAGAAAATCATTAATAGTATTTTTTATGTGTACAAAAAAACTTAAAATGTAATTTTCAAAGGAACAAATTTAATTCAAACTGGGTAAATTAACTTGAATATTTGCATTGTTACGTGTAGGCTCGTATAAATGTAACAAAAGAAAAGAGTGAAGTCGTCAAGCTTTGTAAAGTTTAACAAAATAATTTATTTCCCTAGAAAACAAGGTAAAATTATGAAATAGGGTGAATATAATCCAAATATTAATCCTAAAATTGAAAAATATAAGTCCTATCACTAAACAGTTCCAATTGAATCCAGGTTCGAATCTCGATGACGTTCCAATATGGAAGGCGATGGCGTCATATGAGGTCGTTGTACTGATGGCAACAATTCCTCGTTGAAACACAATTTATAATGTTCTGTTTAGAATGCCAGAATAAATTTCCACTGAATATCTTTTTCCCAGAATTTTCATAAAGAAAAGCACTTGACGTGTTGTTTTCTAGAGAATATGAATTATTAAACTACAAAAAATAGATGAACTTCAGAACAAGCCGTCATCAACAATAGATACAACTTGTACCCTCAAGGTGTAAGATACGACTGAATAAATCTACTACCAATTGGCTGTTTTAAGCTTCGATTTTAGATCACATGGTGGCTCACGTGACGGGTTACGTGACCACTTATTTGAACAGCGCAGTAAAATATATATGCCATTTAACACGTAGGCAAGAACAGCCCTATCTAAGAATCAGATTCTCACGCTGGAGAAATAAAAAAGAAAGGCTGTTTACAATTTAGCTAACGGGTTTTCACTCGATGTTTACAAAATCTATGAACCAAAGTGAGCTAAAAATAGTGCTTAAGTCATACTTTTACGTTCTAATCAGACTGATATTTTTTCAAAACTATCAAATCCCGTGAAAATAATCATTACAATAAAATGTAATGAAACAAAAAATAAAAAATAAAAAAGAATTTAAAAACTAACACACAAGTAATTAATTACATATACGTAACAGCGTAAAATATTTGCTACAAAAAGGTTTCGTTTCCTTTGGATATGTTAATCGATTTATTATCCTACAGTTGTAGCATAATTGTGTATGATACAAAACCAAAACAACTGCCTTTGACTCTTGCAGGCTACAAATAACTGGAAATCTAAAGGAACCTAACAAATTAATGACAATTAGTCGATATTCATTTTTTTTTTTTTTTTAATATAGGATATGAAATTTTATTGATTCGATTTGCAGGAGCGCTTGCACTTCTTATGAATGCTCTTTCATATGGAAAGCGTCCATTCCGTGCATGTCAACGTTCTCTAGATCAGAAAAAGAAAAGTAACACAACCCACTTCAGTGTACGGAGGAATAATTTTCACTTTATTACCATAATTATAGGGGGATAAAGACAGATAATTTAGAAAGTATGGCAAATAATAATATTTGATAAACTGAAATCGAACCCATTAAACTTCAATTGATTTATATATAGTCACTATGTACTAACGAAACACCTCCTTTGGTATTTTTTCAAGGTAAATTTATTGTACAAAAGAGGGACACCCGCATTAACTTCTACATAAAAGCATAGATAATCTTGATTCACAACTTTTGTATCTTCTGTTGAAGAATGAGTTGTGGGAAGAAGATATTGCTGCAAGAATATCGGTGGAGACAGTTATCAAAATAAATTACATAAATGAGCCAGCAGAGACGCTGCATAAATGAAATATCTAAATTATTGTCTTCCATGATATGGATTGTAAGACAAAAGAAACGTTTGAATGAAAATGATTGTTGCTGCCTTTTTTGTTTGAAACAGACCACAATGTGACCGAAAACAAACTGTGTTTCATCTGCATCTACCCTCAGCATAGTGAATCAATAAAGCATTGTTCAAAACATTCTCTAAAAATGTGCATCCTACTAAAGAACACATCATTTGTTAATGACTTGTAACAATCCAGAAAACAACAATAAGAATATTATTTAATTGCTCTCAGAACAATATTGACTACCTACATATGCTAATAATACATAGTAATGACATAACTATATATGTCGGTAACGCAACGTTGCACCTAGCACGTTGATACAACTTAATACAGGTAAAACCCGTTATAACGCTATTCGTTATAACGCGATTACACTTACAACGCGACGGCAACATGGCGTCCGTTTTTAATTTAAGGTGACCTCTCTTTTTAACATCCTAAATACACACTCTCGGAAAAGCCAAATATTCGTATCCCTAGCCGATTTTTCATTCCAGCTCTTCGTTTAATGTTGCCTTAACTTCCGAAATTTTCCAAAACAAACAATATATGATCAAGAGGTTAGTTAAAACTGATGACATTGAAATTTCAATGAACAATTTCTATAGGGAAGTTTTTAGAAAAGTTTGCTAACGCGATCCCGCTTATATCACGATGTTATTCTTTGGATCCCGAACATCGCGTTTTAACGGGTTTTACATGTATTGATAAAATGATGTTATATTATTGGCCTAAATTACAAATGAAGTTTCAATCTGTCAATCGGTCAGTCTGCACCAACATGAGAACTTGACAATAAAAGCAAATATAAAACGATACAACTGACTGATTTACAAAACAATCATCAAAAAAGGCTATCTTAATGCAGAATACAGCATCCCATAAAACCTTTAACGTTTCATTTAGATTATACTATATTATGCATATCAGATATTTGATGCTGTTAAAATTTCGAGAATTGCCTTGCGATAGGGTGATTTTAACCTTAGAGTCATTGCATCTTTTGGTGGAGTGGCTAACAGGAGAGAGGGATCTGTTTGACCAGTCTGACAAATAGATGCATGGAAGCTGTGTAAACGTAATAGGTGTCAGTAAAATAAAGGCTCTCATTAAAGATAATTTTTCAGAAATGTATCTTCCTAAAATAATAAGATCAGGGACTCATCTATAGGGCTTTATGTCGGCTTTTACCCGCATTCTTCTGGTTGTCTGTCAAGTTTTAAGTGAATCATCTGTTCCTGTCTGCATTTGACTTAGCTGATTATTAATCGAATTAAATATCATCAAAGCCAAAGTCAATTCGCTTAAATTAGCAATCACTTGATTTTTATGTCTTATTAAGTATTGCTTTCCCCGACACCCACTGAAGTTGAAATTATAGCGCCAATAAAAGCCTCGAGAACACTACATCGGATACAAGTTGGTGTAATCAGCTGCTTTTGAGGACTAAGAAGTGTCGAATATGTCATCATTCATCACAGATAGTGACGTTTCTCGCACAACACTTGTTTTATTTTATAAATAATGGAGAGACTTAGAACTATGATTAAGGTATAATCAATACATTCTTTGATGTACATGGCTTCCTACTGATACCTGTCACCACAATGTCACATGCAGATGCTCTTCATACTTGCATTTTCAGAATTGTTTCATTTTACTTATGTCGCAGAAAAATTTAAAATAAATGTGTTCCAGAGTTTATTACTGACGAAAAGAAAAATTAATGCATCTACTTTGGTCATTAATACAACCAAAGAACTAATTAGCTAAGCAGAACACTTTCCAAATTTGCTTACAAGTACATATGGTCAATGCCGAATACATATTTTAAGGAGGGATAAACACTTTATATGTTGTAAGTTCCAGTATAATAAACAAACAATGCTTTATTAGCTTCAGTGATATATATGGTTATATTCAATTGATTTTCTTTAATATTGCAATTTTATTTGTTGAGGAATGTAAGATTATTAAGTTAATGACCGTTTGTTGCAAATGGGTAATAAATATTCTCAAAGCCGTTGCAGCAAGGAAATTGATTTTATTTATGAATTTTTTTTAACATAGCAATATGATAAATATGCCTGATTCAGTCTGGCATTATTTTTGTATTTCTGCCCAGGTGCTGATTATTGCGACGTTATTGAACTTTATTATAAGAAGGCAAACTCTCGCATGTTTGTGCCTAAGTACTGGGAAAGGGTTGTCTGAGTACAAATCAATTTAGATTTTCTATAACTCTTTGACTTCAAACGCCATGTTTCTCTTAATTATCTTCTTTGAAATATGCAATATTTACGATGTCTTTTCTGAAGTTGTTTAAGGATAATAATAAGTACATCTGCTAGCCTTTGAGGCTTCTCATATAAGGAGTATATTATTATAGGATTAAATGATCACCGTTGGATATTTATGAACGTGTAAATTTTACCTAATCACTCACAACGTAAATAAAGTCTCACTTTGTGCGTGATTAGGTAACAATTTACACATCGATAAATACCCAGCCATTATCATTTAATCCTTATAATTCCAATTTCTTCCTTTCTGTCATTATATCAACGGCTTTCTGAGGCTGATGAATTATGAAATCAGATTAATCCCAGTGTTAATTTTGAAACAAGAAAGGTAAAAATTATCATGGTAACGCCGATACAGTGCTTGTCGGGTTTTGTTATATCTTCACAATCATATTTCCACGGCTGTCATCAATGAATCAAGGATCAGTGTGCTCAGTCATGCGTAAAGGTAATGATTAAATGGCAACAGTGCCCACTCCGGGCCTGTTGGTAAAGATAATTCACAGACACTTCAGAACACAATGGTATTGCAACTATTTTCACCCTCCATGGTCGGTGACTACTTTCGAGGCCTTAAAGAGAAAACTGATCAGGATCTAAAGACTTGTTGTTGCTTTGAAGTGTAAATCTGTGTTGGTAAAAACCTAGGTCAATAAAATGTTTCATTTTAGAATATTTTTCATGGGACATTACTCAACATTTGTAGACATCATTAATCAGTCTAGATTATATTGAATTAATTCACGCTTTTATTACACCTCTTTAGCAACGATACTTTAGCATGTCATACTTGAAAGTCCTTTCTCTGGCTGATTTTGCTCACATTTGCACTTAATCACGAATGATTTTGTTTCACTCCCAGTCGAAAGTCTTCGTAACTCTGATGTTAACACACTCAAACGCTTGCAAAAAATGTTGTAATAAACCAAGAGTTGTGATATTTATATGTACGTCTCCGTTTATAGCTTTGTTAGATTTTAGTGATTATTTTTTTATTCTGGGGAGTTGGTGTCGGGAAGATATTTCTTACGCCGAGTAATTATCCGTTGTTTTTAACATACGTCATTATTTACTGCATTCACGAGACTTTATGACACCATGGATTAGTTTCGCAAAATGGACTCACCTTAATTTCTTAATATATGTATTTATATTCATAGTTCAGGTGTACGTGTTAGTAAAGGAATAATTCTTTTTAATAGATATTTGGGTCATGTTTTGTATTGCATAACGTGAGGTTATAATATTCGTATTTTGCACTTACTTTATGGAGACAAGTTCTGGCATAAAACTCTGTTTATAATGATTCAAATAATTTTTGAACATACTTTATAACTTTGAAAAATTTATAGAGAAACACGTTTGCTAGAACGATCTTCGCTCAGTAAGAAGTGTTTCTAAGATGCGTATGCCTTAATATCTTTCAATAACTTACTCAAATCATTATTACTGTTATTGTGCCTGCCTCTCTCTCTCTCTCTCTCTCTCTCTCTCTCATCATTATTCATTTTTATGTTGTCATGTTGAATGTGTTGCAATATTTCTATCATGTAGGGAGAGGGCTAATTTAAGTTGTTAGAACTTGTGCCCAATCCCATTGTATCCTATTATGGCAATAACATATGTTTAGATAAAACACACAGAATCAATGCTATTATTTGGGCCATTTTCCTTCTTTGTTCTCTTTGCAGCCTTCTTAAACAGGACAAACATTGAGTTAAAGATCATAGCTTCAGGTTCAACAAAAGACTTACAATAATATAACAAACTAATAACTTTATTTATGATACTTTAATAGACAACAATCAGGAATTTGCCAGAAGATATGACCCAAAAAGATGTTTATACAACAATTTGCTCCAAGAACGTGAAGATATTGTCCAGAGAGGAGCACAATACAAATATATACAATAGGATTTGAGAAGCGATATTGGTACATCTACGTAACACCTTAATATGATATTTACTCGTAGACAAAGAGAATAATATTAGACCAAATGACATGTCCTAGATACATTAGCTCATTGATTTTCTTCCCAAAGTCTAGCCTCAGGTATTTCAGATTTTGTGGTTTGAAACATATATACATGTACAGTCAACAGATAAAATAAGTATATAAAATAAGTATGGATATCTTTTACTCGTATGTTGTACACTTTGCTTCACCAACACCCCTACCTCAAGAGTATGGAGAAGTAGAAAAGGAATGATGGGCCCTCCTGCATGGCGTCAGAGCCGCTAGATGGAGGTTACCTTGTGGACTTAAGATGGGTCCCTAATTTTCCAGCGGAAATAGGTTTGAACGTGCTAAATATAAAAGTTGACTTTTTAGTGAACAGATTTTACCTTTTATTGCCTTTATCTTCTTTGGAATGACTCTTTGGAGATATCTAATCTTACAAAGGAACTATATCGCCAGGATTTAATGAGGTGCCGTTAAACCCTATACATACATCATTCGCACACTTTTCACCTCATAAGCATCATAAACATCTTTAAAGATAGGTTTTGACAAGTGTTTTCGTCCCCATAGCTTTACATATAAATTCATTTATTAAAATGCCAACATCGTGATTTCGTTTCATACAAGTTTAAAACCTAACAAAAATTGGCTGGCATTATATTCGCAATTGATTAGAATCGACCGGAATGCTGAGATGTTCAATAAATTATAACATCTTGTTTCGTAGAAGCCTACAAAAGTATAGATTATTATGGTTTAAGTAGGTCAAAGTCACAGAATGCAAGATATGATTAAAGAGGATACTTAAAACTGTGGACTGTTGATTCATGTAAACTCTCTCGAAAAATGAAAATCTTATGTGAAATTGCATTGCAGCTTAGATACAAACAATGTAGTGTCCCAGGATCAATTGCATATAAAACTCATACGGCAAATGGTTGTGAAAACCTGTATTGATCTTTGATAGCAATTAGTACCATCTCTTTAAACTACGTGATGAAACATTGCAGTAATTGCACCTTAAATTAAACATGTGCATGCGTTTGGTCTTTGGTTCAATTCTGATTTTTCTAAATATAATTTTGTTTGGTTCACATCAAACTAGTAACTTTCTCAAGCCTCACATACATTTCATAGTACAATTATTATAATTCTTCTACGAGTTGGTACGCCCTGAAAAATACATATTATTCTGCTCAGTTGTATTTGTACATACAGTTTTACTAATATCCTGCCCTTGACGTTAAATTTCCAATAGGAGTGTCCTGGTAGTCGTCAAGCGTAAGGAGCTATCAGGATATACTTTACCTTCATGCAACAGATTGTCTCTTTCTTCTGTATACATCAAACTTCGTTTTATACAGTCTTCAAAATAACCTGCCATTGCGGTTAGAAGATGTAAGAGACATTCAGTGTTAATGTTAACCTCCAACTTGTTTTCTAATGCAAAAACGTCGTAGCTAGAATTCGTCACTCTCTGCCCTATCAGATCTGGATGAGAGTATATGTCTCGACTAGAAGAGTGCAATCGGCTTTAAAGACAATAATTGATTGCTCATTGTCCTCACTGTCATTGTCAACATAATAACTTCTGACTAGAAAGCAAAGTTTGCATCTACATCATGCCCAATTCTTCAACAATTAAGTGCCATGTTTCTTTACAATGCATTCTATAAGGATAGTCACATGATGGCGGTTATTTAAGTACAGAATTTATGTCCATTTCATAATGATCATGGATGGGGCAGAAGAAAGTTGGTAACTTTTATATGATTTTACTTTTCTAATTTAAAGATGTATAGTTATTATAAGTATTTTTGCAAAGCCAATAAACGTTGCTTTTTGTTGTTCTTTTTTTTATTTCTTACAATTAATGAAATATTTATTTCAACTGTGAGGGTCTTTTTCTTCAAATCTGACAACAATAGATCTCATTCAACATAAGTATGTAGCTATATTACTGTCGAAATGTGATTATTAGAATCACAATTTCATCAAAAATACCACAGGTTTAATATCTTTCGCAGTTTAAAGATGAACTAGGTCCGAAGAATAAACGAAGGACAAATTGTTTTGATATATCCCATATACAAAAGAAAAACTAGTTGCTCAACATTATAGGCCTCTCGGTATCATGGCACCCAAGGAAGACGGATGATCAGAATGCCCTACTATTTGTTAAAAAATATTTACAAATGACGTTTTTCAAAATGGTTTAAAGATTGTGTTATCATTAATGTTCTTTAAAACAACACAATATATTAACGATCCACTTGAATCAACGGTGATAATAAGATTATGTTTGTAAAACAAGTATCTTGTTTTGTTTTTTTATTTTTGTTTAAGCATACTTTATTGCCAAGAAGATGATAAGTATGTTTCGGGGAAAAGGGATCGGAAAGAAGTTTTTCAAGTTACAAGCTCCTCTCCTTTGTAAACATCATTAATTAGCAAGCATGCAGACAAGTGTAGTGACAAAATTCATGACAGATGTCATACATTCATACTATGAAATGAGAGAGAGGAAGTAAGGGTAAAAGCGAAGGGGGTATGTGTTTTGGCTTAGTACGGTACGTAATATTTGAACTATGATCATAATGGAACAAAAAGTAATCATTTGTTTGTGAAACGTTTTGTATTAATAAATAATTTCTGCATTTTCTTTTATATGATTTTTTGGTGAGTGGGAGGAGTTTGAGGTTTGCTGCGTAAAATTTATTTGCCAAATAAACGTACATCAGCATCATTGCTAAGACTCATTATTGATAATCTGTAACAAAGATAATTTGTTGCGTTAATAAGCAGTCTGCAAACGAAAATAAAAGCAGTGTCACAAAAAATGACATGAAACTCTGTGCGGTTTTATTTTCATATTCTTTAAATATTTCAACTTTTATTTGAAATAATCAATTGCGCGGATAAATGATGTTGGCCTGAAAGATACATTTGTCCAAAAGAGTCCATAAAACGTTCACAAAATGTGTTTTAACAATTTAAAACTACCTCTGTTGACCTGAATATCTCCCATCATCTACATATAAATAGAAACATTCTACAAGAATGTCATTTGTTTCCCTTATGTGGTTTTTGATAAATGAACCTAACAAAGATTTCTAAAAAAGAATCTTAGTTCACAGTGTTCAAACAAGTTAAAAAAGAACTAAACATTACTTTATTTATCTTAAAATCTAACCTGGTCATTAACATTTAAATACAAAAATGCAAACTTATAAATGGTCCGAAGAACTAATCAGGTTATCAACCTAATGCTATGATAAATTTTGTAAATTTAATGCTTCAGGAACAAATAAGTGTGTGCTAGCGCTCTAATCTGAATGGATGTGCGAGTGCGCATGTGCACATATGTACGGACGACAACAGAAACCCTACCCGACATCCATCTAAATCGAACAATTATCAGAGGCTGTAACAACTGAACCAAAAATCACATCTAATGGAATAGTTGTTAACTTGAAGAGTTCTCATTCAATTCAGAACGTTCCAAAGAATTTCAATAGTCAATAATATTTTAATGATTTATAAGCAAGACGGTCTTAAATGTGACTTTAAAATAAATAATGCATTTCCCTATAGCATCACATTATCACCTACAATAATATATTTAAATTGCTACCGTCCCTAACATTTAACATATAAATTTGTGTGCATTTATTTAAAATTTAACAGATAAATTTAGCAGATAATACGATAAGCATCGTCATTAAAATTTAGAAGTTTATCAAGACTTCATTACTTATTTCTTCCTTTAAATGCATACACAATTTGATACTTGTGAGAATGTCATTGAATATGTCTAAAGAATAATCACTTCCATGAATGTTCTATATAACGTAACGGAATAAAGCTTCCTATCAGATTATAAGCACAATAATTATTTTCCACAAGGCCGACTCTTTTCAAGGCAAGCAACTTCAAAATCTTTCAATAGGTTGCAAATACGACAGTTAAGGACCGGTTGCAGCAGCGAATAATATCAGCGATTCTACTCTATAGAATATTGCAGAGATGTTCACTTAAATAATATAGGGTAATCAATTCTCTACTTATCGGCGCGAATGGTTAATAAATCATTTCATTCTGATGCTACAGGAGTGACTGAATTTATTTATTGATTATTTTTATTTTGCATCAGTGGTGCTCATTGGATAAGAGTATGATTTACAACGCTCTCGAAATACTCTTTCACATTAAGAATTTAGTTCTTTGTATATACATGCAAGACGTTTCCAGTTTTGCCCAAGATAGTAGAAAGTAAGTTACAATCGGGACACTCATTGAACTGACGACACCAAAGCCCAAGTAGGATGGAAACACAGCCTACGAATCGTTGATCCTCCACATTAATTTCGTCCAATCCCGTAGTCTGCATATTTGAACAAAGTGTGTGTGTGTGTGTGTGTGTGTGTGTGTGTGTGTGTGTGTGTGTGTGTGATTTGGATTTTTTAACGTAGCTTTAACGATTTTTCAGTCATATTGCTACGATGTCTGCAGTATGGCAGTTTGTAATGATGTCTAGCACTGGGGCATCATTCCTCAGACATGTAGCATGATGTCCCACCCAGTCACATTACCCTGACACCAGGCCGACCAGTCCTAACACTAACCTCTTAATGCTGACCGCCAAGCGAGGCAGCTGTTAGTACCATTTTTTTAAGTCTTTGGTATAAGTTGGCCGGGGATCGAACCCACGACCTCCCGCACCCGAGGCGGACGCTATAACCACTAGGCCACCGGAGCGGTTTGAACAGATTATCCACTGACTTGATTGATCACCTGAACATAGTTGCAATAGCTAACATTTTTTCCCCTAGTGTCATCAAAGTTTCATTAGGCTGAGACTATCCCCGACCATATTTCTTCATAAAAATATTCCATCAAATCAATATATTAATTATATTTACTTTGGAGAAAAATTCGCAGAATTCAACAGTTTCAGCAAAGACACATGTGTAACCAAGCTTGCGTGCTCAACACTCAAACGAAATCCTAGCGACTTATTGGGGAAACGTCAGAAACAAAAGAAGAAATATAGAAGTTCTTGAGAGAGATCAAGGGTAGGAGGCAAGTATTTGGAACATTGCAATTTCCGGTATGCACAAAGATTTATAAATTAATTTGCGTAATGCACTCTGCAAATAATGCATCATTTGTATGCACAGCAAGAGGCAGGAAATAATCTCCATCATTGTGTCTTAGCGCCTTATCAAACATGGTGGAATTGTGCAGGACACCAGCACCATCATACTTACCTTGAACAAACATCAACATTACCCAAGGTAGTAAAGTTGGACTTTTGCATGTCATTGTTGCGACATACATACCAGATACACGTTCATGTCTCAGATATCAGAAGCACTGTCACCACGAAGAAAATGCTCCATAAAGCCCCATGTGCCTCTTCGTATCGAGAAACCTATTTTAAGGACACCGCACATTGTATATACTGAGTAAAGGTGCATCACGGCAACTCAAAAGACTGCGAAACCCGGTAATAGGAGAAGGAAATTCAACTGGTGAAATACGCCTCAAGTACCCCCTTTCCAGTAAATACAAAGATTGTGGAATCTAGAACCTCTCTACATGACCCAGCCTTTTCATCTATACTAAAGATCAGTCAAAAGATAACAGAGGATGTACAGACCCACACAAAGCAACAAGATGCAGAAACGCCTTCAAATATTCTACATTATAAGCCTCATAAAATATAGTCTCCACATAGACATCATGCCCCAACACCAAAATCCCAACAGCAGAAAGAAACTGAACCCTACGAATACATATAGATTTGGTGACTTATAATACATGGATGCAAAAGAAACTGACACGTGTCCTCACGGCGGCACCAGACCTACAAAGAATAAATGTACACCATACATCCTCCTAATAAATAAGTATTTAGAAGTGCTTCCTTGCGAAAGGTCTAGCATAATTACTACACCTTAATGACATTCCTTTAAATACAAATTTACAAGCCATTTCTTCGTTTCTGTAAGCATCCCTCTCCTTTGAGTGATTACATTTTGTTCCATCTTTATACAACCATGTACCAACCTACAAGCAAATGAATTAGACAACAGCTACTTACCCTTCTGTTGTACTTGGGGATTTCAATGTCCATAACATTTTAATTAGATCAAAGCACATAAATGACAGAGACGAAAGGTAAAGATTTAATTTCTATATAACACAAAGTCCCAAACATCTTTACATCCAGAAACGTGTGCATATACGCGCCTAGATCTGACAATTCATTCTCCTTCTCTGCTTTTGGATTATGATTGGAAGGTCGCTGATAAACTTCATAGCAGTGATCACTTTCCAATATCTCTAACGAAAATTAACTCTACCATCGATGAGCCAATTTCAACCTGAATTTTTTTTAAAAATCCGAATTTGCAAAGTTTGAAACATTTTGGCAAAACTACACTTAACAGAAATGCCTTCTTAAACGTCAATGATCCTGTTCAACATCCGACATCTAAAATTAAACAATAAAAACTGCAACTCAAAACATGGCACAGCAAATGGTCTTGCTTATACATTTTTCTAAACTTCATTGTCATCTAATTATTCAGCAGGTTTTCGAAGGCTGAATATTCAAAAGAGATGATACACTTAAAATTCACATACAGTAGGTCATAAAATTATAATCAATGAACCGTTTTTCCTTCAGGAAATTATGGATACTTTAAACAAGGCCTATGGCACATCCTCTGGGCCTGACAAAATGCATTACCAGTTTTTGAAACACCGACCGGAACCCTCATTAATCGCACTTTTGGAAATTTACATTGATGCATGGACCACCTCCGAACATTTCCACATGAAACTTTATAGCTCGGTATACCATTCTACAGAGTGTTACTATTATATATATATATATATATATATATATATATATATATATATATATATATATATATATATATATATATATATATATATGAGTGTGTGTGTGTGTTCATGTTTGTTTATTAAATACAATTGCCCATTTAAAAGTGGTTTTGTTCAGTGAGCAGTGAGGCTTAGAAAACGATAGCTGCCATCAGAATGAAAGTATTGAAGTAAAAGGGTGCTTTCAAGACTATTTGGCATTATTATAAAAGATCTCTGGAGGATACCTATCAACGAAGACCTTTGAATTACTAGTTTCAATCATCCATTTTCTGAAAATAGTCTGTTATCACTGATCGTATCATGAGTAAACAACGAACAACGTACTCTCGTAAATGTATTCAAAAGGCAGTATGGTGGTTAACCCACAGGGGGAGGAAATCTGGATCGTATGCTAAATGGATGTTATTTCCTGTCTGTAATGTGATATGTCATTGAACACCAAGTTGCTTTCCAATGAATACTTTTAATGTAGGATACTATTATACCAGGCTAAATGTAACTTTCATTGTTCCTAGCATTATTTAAACGAAACACTAGAATGACTACCATAATAACAATACACGTGGTGATTAAAAGATTGTTTTTAGATGCAGTTCATCAAATTTGAATCGAAATGATCTCACACAGCACATGTTGCTTGCAGAATTATTGAATTATCAAATGCAATGCCTTAACGATACTTTTATGGTGGCTGTTAGAGAACAATGCAATTTACTAAGGTCGGGTGAACATATTATATCAAGTAATATTTCCTTACGTCTAATTCCAAACTTGCCTGGGTGTAATTTTAACTCGAAACATGTATTAACGTTTGATTATTATGATTAGATTTGATTGAAAAAGTATAAAACGTTCATACATTGCGATTATACTAAAGAAATCACGAATAATATTCAACTGTATGTAAATCGTTGTTTTCGGTAGAATTTGTTGCAGCTATTTATTACGAAGATACACATCGACTCCTGGTTAATTTGTAAACTAACTTTTTGTATGTGCGAGGCATTCACATGAGTCAATTTGGACTGTTGGATAGTCTAAGTCAGCTGTATACAAATCATATCTTTACATGCATTTCATAATAATGTCTGTGGCATAATTTCAAAGCGTCAATTCATCTGTAAGTGGTGAAAGTTTGATTTCACTTCCCCTCTGATAATCTGGCCTAATTATTTGGGGATTTCTGACAAACACATGAGTCACATGGCAGGCTATCCATGTTGACTGATTTCGGGACCGACAATGGAGAATGTTATCACTGATTAGAAACAGTTTCATGCGACGATATGTTTACTAACTGCTTCGTGCCAAAAGTAATAAATTCAAATTTTGAAGTCCAGATTTTTGCGCACTGTCTATGCATGGAGTAAGTCTTTCTCTTAATCTTCTGTGTGTTTGCAAGAATGGCTGTAAAAAATAAGGAAGACTATTTTGATGCAAATTTCTTTTAATACTGTTGTTGTGACATGATTGAAACCGATTTGATTTTAAATCGAGTGAAAATACTGAACATAATGAATGCGAACGAAAGAGTGTTTATGAAATGAAAATAAAATAAAAATATAAAAATAAACACGTAGAACCTAATAATGATTTACCTCGCACACTGACAATTCATTAGACACAACAAGATTGATAATCATGAAAAAAAAAAACCACTCGTCAAATGACATGAAGCTGCCTCACTGAATATGTACTAAAATAACTCTGTACGATTCATGTAAGCAAAACAAAACAAAAAAAGATAAATATGGTTCATGCTATTATATGATATACAATGAATACGGCTTATACAATCACATGATGTAAAAGCTGGTATGGCGCATATTACTATATGACAATAAAGAATGAGCATGAACCTCCTAACCCTATGTTTTAAGGAAATGAGTACAACAATACGCTTTAAAGAAATGAGTGGTTCAGACAACCGTATGATTTTGAAGAAATGAGTATTTTTCATACAACCATATATCATTATAGTAATATTTTCACAGCCCAGAATCAGTATCCTTCAACGAATTTGACTGTCACAAACTACGCTGACTCACTGCCAGGTAATCTGACACACGGCCAGTTATGATACTACATATGACAGCTACGCTGCCACACTGCTAGTTAAAACTGTTAATAGCACTCGCTGCTCTGCCACACTACAGATCATGCTACCACATTATCAGCTATACGCTGCCACGCTGCACAACTCCAATCTGCCTTATGCTGCCACGTTGCCAGCCCCATCAGCTATATGCTCCCACGCTGCCAGACCTGTCAGCTATGCTTCCAGCCGTTCCAGCTCTTCCTGCTCTTACAGCCCTTCCAACCCTTCCAGCTATAAATAGACCAAACCGGCCATCGTATTACAGTGATTAAACGTTAACAATACTAAAATATAAACATCTCCTAAATCATAACCAACGTATAGAAATACACTAGAAGTGGCATAACAAAACAAAAATAAATGAAATACTTGCTGCCACTAATTATCTACATCAAATTAAAGCCCTCAACGGTGACTTACATCAACTGTCATTTTTCTACCCAAGAAAGAGCGAGAATTTTACCGTCACATCCAAAATGTATTACCATACCCTCAAGCTAGGCTGGAGCTACTGTTTCCACAAGGTTTCCTAGTTACAGATGAACAAGTGTGAATAACAATGCCATGACCTTACTTGACACAAACATGAAAATAATTAGTATTCTCCGTAGCAAATCTGTATCATCAAGTTCCAATATTTTGTTCAGTCCTGCTGTAAATAACTCTTACAATGTTCCGCCAGAAACAGTTCAAAACGCTATCGGCCAGACCTCGAATAGACACTTTCCAAGCTATGGTCGCTTTAGGAAAAGATTTCATTACGTCATCGTGTTATATTCGGGTAAGCCCCAGAGGTGCAAGTAAACAATCAAGATAGCGGACAGTACACCTAACTTCGATGTTGCTAAAGTCCACAGAGTAGTTAACACAACATAATTACTATATGATTTTGTGGAAGTGTCACGTGTGTTTCCTCTCTCTGCAAAATAGTATTATCACTTACGGTCAAACTATGGGTCAAATTTATTACTACCTTTTGTACTCGCTTATAAGACGAGTCCAATTACAAACTGCACGGATCCAGACCTGCCGTAGCATAATGCGCAGAAGATCTGGGTCTGTGTAGTTTGTTAGGAGTAATCAGTAGAACAAACAAGATAGATCCTAATCTGCAGGCGCATTATGCTACGACAGACGATTATCTTCGTTGTTTGCACTTTCACTAGACTTATAAGTGAGTACATATGGTAAATTATCTTGGTAAGCCTTTACAAAGATCTTCATCATTGTATCATCATTTTCATTTTTTTTAAAGAAATAATACATTTTTTAAGTTTATATAGGATTGTACCCCGGTCACTCAATTGTGTGTATCAGTTCTTGGAACTGTATTACCGTGTTTATCGTGAATTAGAAGACTTGCACAAAAAATTGTTTTATTTTCTTTGACCTTTCGAAAGCTTTGTATAGAATTTGGAATCATGTTTTAATTTCTGGTTATTTCTAGGCTGGTTTCAAGATTACGTATTTAACAGAAAACAAACAGTGGTAATTAAGAATGTTTTAAAGACAAAATTACTCCTTAGAACCTGTGTTCCCCCAGGGTGTCTTAGAACCACGACTAGTCTGCAGTTATATTAATGACATTCATTATTACATTAGTTCCATACCTCGACATTTCACCGATGATTCTTACCATGATTAAGTTTTTCTATACCTGGGATTAAATTTTAATGGTTATAAATAATGATTTTCACCCATTGCTAAAATTGTTCAGACAGTGGCTTTTGAAACCTGATGCTGAAAAAAATAACGTCATGCTTGCTACTAACAAATCGATTAGAATATCACCATGACTAGAATAGGACAATATTTATCGACCTTTTCTCCAGTAACATAATTGATTTGGTTCGTGTTATCTTCTAATTGCCATTGATAAGGTCAAAAAAAAATTTCTACTATCAAAAGTGTTTTTGTCAGACCCGTTGACAGTTAAAACATTTTTTCTTTAATTGTCCTGATTATTCACTACACAGAGTCAGGTGCTTGAAAATGACTAATCTTTCTTTTCATGTATGACCTTAAACGTCTTATTGAAAATAAATATAATAGAGAGAAGACAAAAACAATATTCTTGCATGTTCAGAAATATATAAAACATACAAACAAATTTTTTTTCATAATAATGTGTTAAGCAAATTTCTCATTCTCTTATATATATATATATATATATATATATATATATATATATATATATATATATATATATATATATATATATATATATATATATATATATATATATATATATATATGTACGCAATCAGCTTATTTTCTAAATTATACATTTATGTTGTTCATTCTTTTTAAATTTATATTTCATTTAGACAGAGGAGGTTTTATGTTTTAGAATCTTTGTCCGATCCATTTGCAGCTTGTCTTTGGCATTCAAATGCGCTTAAACAAGTCATCATTTTATGTATTAGGATTACGGATTTGTCAGGAATTCAATGGCAAAGATCTACATTTTATGGGTCTTCTTAACTCGAAATGCAGATTCACATGCCAAATTGTTTATATTGCTGAAATTTTAAGTGCCTGTGATTACAAGATAAATTCATCTGATGTACAAATAGGGAAAATTGTTATCTTGTTATGACAATAATTCTCACAATTGGTAGGCAAAAGTTACATATCTGCCTTAATTATCTGTCAAAAGCGTCTGCAAAACGGCGATTTGAGTGACGCCAAGTCTAGAGCACTTGCCAGTTGACAAAGGGACAAAGGGATCAT
>JAECUM010027319.1:0-49255 GCA_016617855.1 Megalonaias nervosa | reverse complement strand
TATATATATATATATACATACATACATACATGCACACTTCCCTTTTAGATTGCCAATTTACGATTGCGCGGTTAAATTTTGTCACGTTTGCTCAGCCCCAGCTATCAAGTCGTGTATAAACTAGGGTATTATTACGACCCATGTGTTTGATGCCTGAACATTGCCGCGGGCTAGTATTAATCCCTTATGCAAGGTTACGGTGACCCGCCGGAAATTGGAGTTGGACTAGGCGACTGCTATGTCATTTGACAAAGGCTTGTAGTATTCATACCTAGGTGATAAATTTTTGTTCAGAGATCAAAGGAAGCCCGCAGGGTGAGCGGAGCGTGTTCTCATCCGTCCCCACGTTGACAGACAGCGAGAGGACATTGTCCGCTAAGTTTGATTGGATTGGTTCACAGCGACATCCACTCGGAATTGAGATAGAGGGTGGGATTACAACTTAGATTCGAATTATAACTTCATGCCTCGCAAGCAAAGGATCAGTTACGCCTCGACAGATTGTTAAGAAATAGGCTTACTCCGAGAAGCCAATCGTAATTGGCGGTAAAACTTAGAACAGATTCAAAGGAAAGAAAAGCTTCGAAAAGGAAGCTTTTAGGGGACAGAACTTCCGGTTCAGTTGAGTCCCGAGTCTTCAAGAGGTGGAGACAGAAGTAAGACTAGCAGAGCAGTCAGAGTCGACAAAGGTCAAGTCGGTGAGAGAAGGTGGATAGAAGGTGGAGGAGGAGGAGGAAAAGTAGTTTGGAGGAGAAAGTAGAGGAGGAGGAGAAGGAGTATAGTGAAGTCGAGGAGGAGGAGGAGTACTGAGACGTCGAGGAGGAGAGGGAATTTGGAGAAAGTCGGGGAGGAAGAGAGAAGGAATTGGGGAGAAATAGGAGAGAAGAATACACAGATGAGTAGAATACAAGGACAGGTGGAAATCTGTCTCACACTAATCAAGTGATGCAATAGGCTATTAAAGGGTCGAGCCGAAGGAGTGTACTTGGGAAATTTGAATCATTTGACTACTGAATTGTTATTAAATTGTTATTCATTGAATTTCACCCTTTTTTGTATATTTAACCATTTAACCGTCGGCATTGCTGACTGGGGGCTCGGAGCTGTTCATCGATCTTTCACTAATTTAACTTCCAACCAAAATCGAGCCTGGGTAGGACTTCTACAATAGTTTAATTATTATATTGGAAGCACCCCACCCCAATCCCCAACAACCAGATCCTCACAGTGGGGGCATACTTCACACACACAGGGGCTCCTCGTTTAGTAATTTTTAAAAATATGTATATAGAGAGAAAGTAATGTTAGAGCGATGGAAGAAAATTTTCAGTTCAATATCATATGAAACTTGTTTAAATGTTTATTTCCAAATGCCGTGCTCATAGGGGGCCCCGCTTTGCTAAGGCCGTTACTGCACACACACACACACACACACACACGCGCGCGCGCGCGCGCGCACGCATATACATTCTCGAGGAAACTGACACTGGACATATGTTTCTCACTGCACCACGTGGGACTACTGCTGCTGTACGGCTATGTGGGTTCTTACTAGCCTGGCTTCCTCTACTGGATGTAGATAAGAGGAAATACAACACATAATGCCATATAAGTTGCTTTCAAAATAAATAGTCCGGTCTCTTTAATATTCTGGACATTTGCTAGTCACTTTTTCACGTTATCAAGACAATTTCGGTCACAAATGTTCTTGCAAGTTCATTAACGATCCTATGATTCGACTACCATGTCAATTGTTTATTCGTTTATAATAGAAACAAAATACAATATTTGCAAGAACTTAAAGCAATATCTTGTTCCATAGAAGTTGAAAACAAACAATAAAGAATCTGAACATGAGAAAAAGAAGAAAACGACTTATGCCGGAGCGTAAAGCTTGTCTATGACAAATGCACATTTGCATCGGTTCTGTCTCCGTTATATTGTTTCTTTCTAAGGCGACAGCTGTGCAAAGCAATATTTACAGTATAAATCATTAATATAACAAATCAGAAGCGTCACAAACTCTCCGATCCCACATAGTAAAGGGTAAAAGGCTGAATATGTCTTAAATATTATGTTTTTTCTTGAATATTATGACTTTTTCTAATATTATGGCTTTTTCCATTTTTTTTACAAGAATATCAGTTCGCAATATTAACTATTGAAAACTATTTTTAAAAATGTCAGACGACATGATATCAGTGATTAGTAAGTGACGTCATCCGTGATAATCTATATCGTATCTTGTGCATCAGATTATGTAATTAACTCTACAGCTGGCTTTTAACTGTGATCAATGGTGAACGTCACTTTTAATCAATTCTGCTATTTGAAGTTTGACTCTTTTAAAAAAAGAAAACGTATTATCGCATTTACTGCCTTGATGTTCAGAGCTGTCTAAAGTTTCAGTTTAATTAGTTTCATTTTAAACCTTGATTATTGATTTTAAAGCAAAACAATTAAAGTAAGGTTCGAAAAGTCGATGCCAAGCTAATGTTTCATGTGTAAATTAGTCACTGTTCACTTCTGATAAGAAACGACTAAAAGAAAATCAGTAGAAGCAGATTGCACACAATGTTTGTGGGGGTTGGGAGCTTATTTTATTTTTCTTTCCTTCTCCACTTGTAGATATCTCCCATGGCGATTGCTTGTTCTCTTTCTTCGTTTTTATTGTATTTCAATGCGTTTGTGTTATTTGGATTTTTAAAGTAGCTTTAAACATTTTTCAGTGCTATCGGTACAATGTCTTCAGTGTGGCAGTTTATAGTGATATCTAGCACTAGGGCATCATACCGCAGACATGTAGCATGATGTCCCACCCAGTCACATTATCATGATACCAGGCAGACCAGTCCTAACGCTAACCTTTTAATGCAGATAGCCAAGCGAGGCAGCTGTTAGTACCATTTTTATGTCTTTGGTATGACTCGACCGGGGTTCGAATCCGCGACCTCCCGCATCCAAGGCGGACGCTAACCACTAGGCCACCGAAGTGTTTGTATTGTATTATATTACAAATCTGCGTGACAGCCTTTTAAAACAAGTGACCTGATGAACGATAATTTCATTTTTTCATCAGAGATCTCCAACATGTCTTGTAAATTGGCCTTGCATATTTGATTTTACGGCTCTGAAACTTTACTTTTAGGTAGCAATGTCACCCGAGCTTTAAAAGTAGGGTTTATTTGCTTGCTTTTGTTTCTTCGTTTTGCATGTGTGCTTTATTTTGCTACTTTTCTGCTTTGCTCAATTCTTGTAGACGCGTCGATAATTATTGTTGCAGACAGAACCAATTTTATTTTCGTTATGTCATCAGTTAAACATAAGATGTACACTTATATCCTTATAGTTTCTTCGATTTTGATAATGAATGGGCATTGAGAACAAAAATCTGTGAAATTTAGCTCGTGAACATTTATCTTAAAACTTTTCCAAGGGCTCCACTGTAGATTTCGTTCATTTTAGTATTTAAAAATGTATTACATGAATTACATAGAATGTTCAGGTGAAACAAATGATTTTTTAAAACCGAAAATAGGACTCCATCTGCCATTCATAATTGCACTATCTATTATTGCTTAATTTTACTGACAATACAACCGAGTGAAAAGCTCCATGAGCTACTTAAATTAAGAGGCTTCAGTTGTTATTTATGATGCTAATGATAGAGTCAAATATAACGCATGCATAGTTTCAGGTTTCGTTTGGACATGGAACCAGCAATTTAAAGCTTTATCAGGTAGGTGTCTAAATATAGTAACATTGAATCAACAATAAACTGCTGAATTGCACGATCTGAATCATCCAGGTTTTTATTCTGATAAATATAACAAATCAGTCTTGGAAATAAAACATGACATTATGGTTAATGACAATAACATATAACGTCAATTCATAGATCTCGCCCAGCTTCGAGAAGAATTCAAACAAAAATGAACATAGTAATCCACACATAATAAAGTATTATTGTTCCTAATTGACTAAAACAAGAAACGAATCAGATTTCTAAAATTAGTTTTATGGAGGTAGGAATCTGAAAATGATGGCCTAAATATGTGGCACTTTTGCTTGAGTCAGAAAGATTGACTTTGTCATGCAAAGCTGTTTCAGATTTACCCCTCTTGTTCTGACCACCTTTGGCAAATCGGCGCAGGTAACAAAAGGAAGTGAAATTTAACTGCTTATTTCGGCCTAATAATTTATTTCCCTTACTATTCTTAATTTGCGTACTCCACATTCAGATAACGAGAACATACAAAGCTTTAATTTAAAAAAAAACTATCAAAATAAAACTGACCGTTGATGAAACAACGTATGATTGCAATATCGCCATCTTTGAATCGGTTCTGCTACCGATGGAGAATCTAGGGTATCTCAAGAGATATAGTTCGGCAAGGAATTCGTTAGTTGTCTAAAAGAGATATTGTGCCGTCGTCACCTAATCATACAGTCGGGTGCTGGCAAGGACAATTTATTGTTGTGTCAAAGACAAGGGCAGTTTGAGTTCATCTTTGCTTAAATAAAGATAAGAAACTTGTTTCATGAACGTTTATGGCCGTAGAGACATTATTGACAGAGTTGGCATTATTCAACTCTGGTTCAATATTTTTGGGAGTCTTACCATATATGACCTTATGGTAAGTCTCCCCAAATCTCCAACCACCTCCCTCTCCCTGTGGACCAAAATATGCGCGAAAACGATCATGTGCTGTAGAAAGCTGCAGATTTCTTCCGTAAAACTAAACGTAAACAACAACAGCAACGAACTGGTGAGACTGGATCAAATTGTTACTGTCATGGAGAAAAATGCCATTACATCACAACCAATTGTTTTTTTTTTCCTGTTCTTTACTCTACCGGGCGTGTGCTAACAAGGGTCAACAAAGCATTCACTTTACTAATTCCATAGCTTCTTCAGCTAACATCCAGCTCGAGGAGACAGATGGCATCCATTCCACTTCTGCGCTACTGAGTTATCTCCACAAGGCAATCGTCGGATCTCAATCGTTGTCTTCAAATCCCCATATATCACGGCCGCATAGTGGAGTTTAGTAAACAGGCCGCCAAAAAGGTAAACCTACAGCAGGCACAGCAACCCAGAACCAGGCCTTCATTTACTAATAGGGACCAGAGAAATTCACTATGGCACTCCCGACGGAGAGGCCTTCCTTCAAAAATTACTGTTCAGCAAGGGCTCAGTTTTCCAGTGCAAGATAAAATACGGCGCATGGGGGCGGGAGCAATTTTGGCCCAGTTCATCTCCCCTTCATTGTTCTTCAAGCAGAAATTGACGCAATGCCCGCATTACCCTTTTCCGGCTTCCAGGTCGGAGAATGGCCTCAACACCTCAACATACACTCTCTTTTCTGGAAGGAAGAGATCTCTTGCAGATACAAATGCACTGGGATTCAACCGAGAACCAAGGTTAAAGATACAAAGATATTACCAGTATCTTTTATAATGATAGAATTTAAACTAGGTCATTACGCGGATATTGCCGTTTTACTATCGGATGGTTCTCCACAGTCCTCAAGGTCTACCATCGAACACTTCAAGATTTTGCACCAGTCTCTGATTTACATTGTAATGTATTCAAATCACAAGCCAGTTTGTATAGGAAGTAACAAATTTCAATAGAAAAAATATTGAAATTATATGTTCTTCTTCCTTTCAAGGTTAGTGCTAGAGCTCTATTAAACCAGGCCAATATGTTTGATTTTAAATAGACGAAGAAATTAAAAGAAAAATGTTGTGAAACAATCTTACGAATGAAAATTTAAAAAAAATATGTTCATTCTGAACAAATAAGAATTTAAATCTGTGTGTCAAGATTTAGTATAGAGGAGAACAAAATTAACTTTATTAATGTGCCAGAAAAGTGATCAAAACGGTACAAAAGTCTCTAACTTCAGCAAAAAGGTGACATCAAAGATATCAGTTTAATTGCAGTATGGCAAGTTAATTAAAAAATGATGACAATATATGTACTTTTTGTAAACAAGAATTTAAAAGTATAAAACACTTATGTCATGATTGTCAAGTAGTTAAAGAGTTTTTGAAAACCTTTACTGCACGGATTAAATAACATATACCAAATATTATGGCTTCAAAAAAAACAAACATTTATTGTTCATTTGAAAGGACGAGTTTGGTAATATATTGAATCTATTCATTTTGATTGCAAAATTAAGAAGTTAGTGTTAGGACTGGTCGGCCTGGTGTCAGGATAATGTGACTGGATGGGACATCATGCTTCATGTCTGCAGTATGATGCCCCAGTGCTAGACATCACTATAAACTGCCACACTGCAGACATTATAGCGATAGGACTGAAAAATTGCTAAAGATACGTTCAATATCCAAATCACATACACACATCAAAATTTTAAGTATCGCTGAGCTTCCAAAATGTAGTTTTACATTTACAAAAGTGATATTTTTTACTGCAAAAACAAAACCCCAAACAAAATATGAAAAATATTTAGAAGAGATGAATACTAAAACCTACATGTTTGAGAGAACGTTGACCCTCTCTTGAGCTTCAACAGCTGATATATATATATATATATATATATATATATATATATATATATATATATATATATATATACATATATATATATATATATATATATATATATATATGCATGCATGAATTAACAAATAAATAAGTAAATAAGATTATATACTAAGACACAAAAATAGAACCATCCGAAATACAAAGTGTTCTTCAATAATATCCGCGTATATCAGGAATATTATTGAAGAACACTTAATATTTCCCTAGGAGTGTGGGTTAAATATTAGGGTCATTATCAGTAAAGGTGAACATGTTTATTTCGGTCTGGTTCTAGGATACCACATTAACAACATATTCTAGAACCAGACCGAAATAAACATGTTTACCTTTATTGATAATGACCCTAATATTTAACCCACACTCCTAGGGAAATATTAAGTATGTATTATTTGTTTATAGAATGACTGGCTCTAGTCAGGTACACAATGAACTAGATGTTGGACAAAATCAAGACCAAAATACAGTTATACATAACATCTGATCATGGAGAGAAAAACTAGCAATACAAATTAAATATACATAACAATATAGTGTGTGTGTGTGTATGTATGTATGTGTGTGATAGAAACTCAATTTCTCTCTTTCTCTATCTCTCTCTATCTCTCACTGGTGATAAAACTTTTTGGACTATTTGAGATTTAATTAATTTTCACTTTTTATTCTAGAGAAATAAGATATTTGTTGAATTTTACAAAACTTGTTGGTTTTCGCTCTTTTCTATTATTTACTTTAATACGAGAGAGAGAGAGAGAGAGAGAGAGAGAGAGAGAGAGAGAGAGAGAGAGAGAGAGAGTCAAGATTATCAATAGCGGACACTAACGGAAAAAGACAAAACTGGCCTTTGTACACAGGAGACCTCTGTATAAAGTTGGTCTTTAAATAAATACCACGCGTCAAATATCATTCTCGTTATTATTATTATTATTATTATTATTATTATTACGTATATACTGTTCTCTCCAAAATGGATGTTCCAAACAAGATTACTGTATCCTGCTGTCTTTAATCAATCCCTTCAATTCGATCATGACTGACATAAGTCTTCAAAGTTCGTCTTGGAAACAGCTGTTAACACTTTTAAATTTCATAGCAATTCTTTGTGACCCACCCACAGAAATTTCTCCTGCCTTTAAGGGCAAATTTGAACTATTGAATAACTCCTGTACGTAATGAAAAGTGATGTAACTCGTTATCTCCTCTCAAAGACGAGTTGTTTTTTTTATATTTATTTTTTTTATTTTATGCCACAGGCGAACATATGAAGATAAATCAGTGATTATCCACTCGGCTATATCCAGCCAAAATATAACTGTAAATCATTATTTTCCTCTCAGTGACTCTTACAAACAATAGCACAACTGCACAAGAATGAAATAAATGGGGCGTAAGGTCATTACATAGTGTCCAAATTACGTTTCAAATAAAAAACTCTGATTCAAAATAACTTCTACAATAATTTGAATCGTATTATTCCCTTTAACAAAAATTTCTTCGCCAACATTCACAAACAGTTCAGTTCTAACCTTCAAATCTCATTGAACCAATCAAATGCTAGAGCGCGCGTGTTAGCTCTTCATAGGGCAATTGCACTTTGAATTACACGCTTGGTTTAGGTGACTTCCATTCATTCTAGCATGTCATTCTTGACGTGTTTAGTTCTTGATTTCACCTTAGCGATCGGCCTTGCCATGAATGAATTATTACGACGAAATACAATTGTAGTTTTACTATAGTACTAACAATGGAATTAAAGGATGTAAAATATTACTGCCATAGTCTCAAACAACTTAAATAAAATTTTATAATATAAATTTAAAAGATGATACATAATTCCATAACACTTTCCTCCTTAAAAGAAAGAAAGATTTATACTATAAAGCTTTCTTCTATCTAATATCAAACATACATGTAACTAATATTACATAACGAAAAAATGAATGATGCAATCATGTATGCAAACAATGCAATACTGTACTTGTATGCACGTGAAAGTGAGTCTGCAATCAAGTCTTTTTTCCCTTGATGTACATGACATCGATATTATATGACTCTAACAATCTCTGATTCTTATTCTTCATGTTATTAATGAAAGTGACGGAGTTGTGATCGGAAGACAACGATTGAAGGCGGAGCTTTACTAACATACAGTTCAAAGTGTTGCAAGCCCATCATGAAAGCCGAACATTCCTTCTCTATCGTGGAATAATTTCTATGGTGCTTATTGAATTTCCTTGAAATGAAGCACAATGGATGATCCACATCATCACTGTCTTCATGTAACAGTAGTCCATCAACCCCTTGCATCTACATACATTTTAAATGATATTATGAACTCTGGAGCTGACAGAACTAGTGCACTTTTCAATATGGCTTTTAAATTATCAAAAGCCTCCTGACATTTGTCTGACCAGTGAAATTTGGTCTTCTTACGAAGCAAGTTGGTCAGAGGTTCAGCAATCATCGAAAAATTAGAACACAGTTTCCGATAATAACCAGCTATACCCAAAATTCGTATCCGTTGCGTCTAACTGATAGGCAGCGTGAACTCAGAAAAGTAGCCTTAACCTTTACTTCTATAGGTTTTATTTCACCATGCCCCACAGCATGTCCTAAAAAAGTATCACAAGCACGGCAAAAGTCACTTTTACTCAAGTCGATTGTCAGATTTGCTTCGCTGAACTTTTCGAAAAACTTCCAGATGGGTTCCATGTGGTCCTTTCAGGTGTGATTGTAGATAATGACGTCATCGATGTAAACGTCACAATTTCCTTTCCCATATTTTATCATATTCATCGAACCTTGGAAAGAACGTGGGGAACCCTTCATCGCAAATGGCATGACTTTGTACGCTGAAGTCCATCTGGAATCACGAATGCTGAAATTTCCTCTACACTCTCCGTAAGTAGAATTAGCCAGAATCCCTTCAAGAGGTTAAACTTGGTGACATATTTGGCATTTCCAATCCTGCCAATAGTGTCATAAACTCTAGAAATTGGAAATGAATCTATCTTAGTGACACTGTTTACTCTTCTGTAATCAGTACACATACGGAACGTCTTTTTGGTTTCGGCACTAGAATAAAAGGTGAACTCCAATCACTTTTATTTGGTTCGATAAAGTCATTTTCTAGCTAATACTGAACTTCTTTCTTCAGATAGTCCTGTTTGAGAGGATTCATCCTATGATGATGTTGCTTTACAGGCGTTGAATTCACTATTTCAATGTCGTGGAAATTCTTATTTGTTCGTGTTGGAATATCTGGAAATAAGTGTTCATATTCTTTTAGTAGCTGTTTCAGTTAGTTTATATCTTGCGGTATCAGATACGAATGTTTCTGGTTCAGAGTGTCCGAAATTTCAGAACTGCAAAAAATAGTCGCTTCAAAGTCAACGCTATCCAATTTCTCATCTTCATTCAAATGGTGTGCGTGTGTGTGTGTGTGTGTGGGGGGGAAGGTACTACTAAATTAATTGAATAATATATATAACTATCTCTGTCTATATAGTCCTATCATATTACTATGACGAAATTATTCCTATCTTGCCATCTTCCTAACTTTATGTGGAAAAAAATACAAACTCTGAAAAGAATCTCGAACAGATTCCTTAACAGGAAACAAGAATAACTAAACACATTTGTCCGTTCCTTTTCCTGTATCTCGCGGAAGGTCAAAAGATATATAAAAAAGACTTCACCAAAGCTAACACTAAGGTCTCATTTTTAATATTCCTCCAAGGAATAGCTTCTAGAAAACTTGTGGAAGCATACATAATCATCAGCAAGTATTGTCTGTCTAACTTGTCCAAAGTGCAGACACAGTATACCATTGTTCTACAACATGGTTCGTCAAACGCAGGAACAGATAACAGATAAGCTTTGGGTATATTCTGATTGGGTTTTCCTACCATTGGATAAGTATGACAAGATCTATAAAACCTAGAAACATCAGTTTTAAGTTTCAGCAAGTACAAATGATTAAGATCTTTTGACGGGTCTTTTATACTCCTAAATGACCAGATAACGGCTTTTCATGGACTTGAATAAGAATAACATATATGAACAACAATTTGATAGTACCCGTTCAACAACATCATGCTTTGCAATAGCTCTAGTACAACTCATGCTGGATATAAACCAGGGATTTATACTTCGATACGTCGATCGATACAATACATATCAGTTAGAAGTGAATTAATCACAACCTTATCTTCAGCTAGGTTATTACCTAGTAACAAATGAAAACCCCACTGGGCGAAGATGTTTGCGCTCCTTTAATCACCGGTCCCAAAACTAAGTCTGATGGCACATCAACACTATGGGGAGGAACATTAACAAATTCACATTCTACTCCCTGTATTAGAACACTTTCACTAGAAGAAGACTTCTCAGAAAATGGTGAAGTATTGAATAAACTCTGAGAAGCTCTTGTGTCTCCTAATAGCTTGTTACAAGAAGCCTCACCTAAATCACTAACAAGTGACATGGAGTCACCAACAAGTGACATGGAATCACCAACAAGTGATCCGTCTCATCGGAAATTTGATTCTTCACAGTTATACCAGTTTGAGGTTTGTAAGTATTCAAACGAGGCTGAAATGGCTTCTTAACTACAATCTGTTGAAAGGAAGATTTAATTATATTTGGAACCTTGTAAATAAAAAAATAATCGTCATCTATACTAACTGTTCTAATGCCTTCCATAACGTTTGAAACTCTTCCCCATAAGTACATTTCAACATCACTACTAACATGATTCTCTAACTCTTCAATCTTTATGTGCACCCTCATCAGATGTTCTTAAGTCTCTAGCAGAAGCTTTCTTAATTCACCTTCCCCATTTGACGGACTCAGACCAAAAAAAACCATCTTGATTCAAAGAAACCTTCGCTTGAACTAACATTTGCATTTCGTCCTGCTGATGTTTTTGTACTCTTAACTCCATCCCCTTCCGAAACTCCAAATTCTTTAACCTTTCCTTTCCTCTGCACATTTACGTTTCCCTCTTACGTTTCTCTGCGCATTTGCATTTCGCTCTCATGCTTTTTTCTTTTCAGTATTTCCCTAATTTTATCTCTCTCTTGTCTGTCTCTGTCTTTCTCTTCACCCAAATATTTTTTGCATCTCTTGCCGAAACTGAAGTCTTAACTCTATTTCCCTTGATCTCCTGCTCGAACCAGTCGGAGTCTTCTTTATCAAACCACAAACACTTTTATCGAAAACGTTCTGCTTCACCAAATAATCTGTCAAGAGATTCTTGATTCGTGTTTCATCCAGGATGGCTTCGCCTCAGGAAGATCATAATGTCTGGCAAGGTAAAGAAACTCCTCCTTTTTTAAGGACTCTAATGTCTCTTGGGTTAAGGATCAGCAATAAAAGTATCTACTTTGGATGTCATGATGAAATCTTGTTGGTTTGACTATTAATTTCCCATTTATGAAATCAAAATACCAGAGATTACTAAAATTTCAAACAATGAAATTCAAGCTTAAAAAAAAATCTTAAAATAATCTTCTGAAATATAAAAAAAAATCTCTGAAATACTAAAACTTCGAAAATATTGAAATAAAGTCGTATCCTCAAAATATTCAAATAAAATTCGATCTCGGACAAGCTTCCCAATTCTCTTGTTTCAGCTAGGTGTTTAATTATGTAAAACCCAAACAAGCATTCAAGTCTTCTAAAATTTAAATTTATTTAAATAATATATAAAATCAATGAAACTGAAAGAATTATAAATAGTACACGTTGTATAAATTAATAGTACATATCAATTTCTCAGTAATCCGTAAACTGTTCCAAGGTATTCCGAATGAAGCTTCTATACATTCATACATACATACATACATACATAGAAGAAAAAAGAGCTAACGAGAGGGATGAAGCTAGAGCAGTAAGATGCAAATTATGATTATCGTACTTCCAGAACATCACAGGTCATGGATTGATATAAAATATTATGGAAATCAATAATGAGCCCGAGTTCAAGCTGCATTGTAACTGTAGAATGTGTTGAGATATTTTGGTGATGACTACAATCAGACTTAATACAAAACACATACGCACCTGAGTATTTCTAGTGCACATGAGCATCTGGTGGTTTTGGATCTTTTGCACAATAATACATTGGAATAAGTAGACAGGTGTAGAGTATCAACTGGTAAGAAATATAAAATATGCAGACGCCCATTTTTTCCTTGGTTGATATGAGTATTAATAATTTCGATAAAGATGCAGTTCTCAGTCTCTCAAACCAACGATACGACGAGAATTCAGACATGTGTAAACACCGACTGGCTTTCAGTGGAATAATTGACTTATTCCACTAAAACGTGTACATATAATGCAATGCATTGATTTGGCATGTAATATATGATGGAATTATCTCGTTAACGTTCAGCGAGCACGAGAATAAAATAAAGAAAGACAATAAATACCGCACGGCTTGTATCAAAGATGGTTGCTCTTTTTTCTTGTGTATATTACACCCATCTCATCAAAGAGACTTTGGCCGCAGAGACAAGAGATTTTTGGCAGCAGTCATTACAACAACTCCGAATCAAGATAAAAACAAAAATAAAAAACAAACTCAAAATTAAAATGGAGAATCTGCGGATTCGTAAGAATAAATACTATATAACAATGAGATGGAAATATTTTTCAAGAATCTGAAATAACATGGGAAACTGTTCCATGCACATATTATTGAGCGGTGTAGTGTGCTTGCTTGAAACATTTCGAAATTGACCCAAACAACTCATATTTTGCGATGTATAATACCCAGTCTCAGTAAACGCATTTTAATTTCTTAAATAGCAGTATTGACTAAACTGATTCTACACAATAATATTTAGGTTTAGCAAAGAGTATAACAAATTTTTTATATAATTTTGTTTCCAAAACTATATGCATCTGTGCGCAGCAGAAACTAAATATAAGTCAGTCACTGCAATTATCATAGTTTTTACCGTTCGACAAACTTTAGATTTTTCTTTCTTTTCTTTTTAATCTTTTGTTTTTTATTTTTTGGCAAGGGGTATGAATTTAATGGCTTAACATTAACATGATCCGATGCTCCCAATAAAGTTTGCACAAGAAATTGAAATCTGCATGCAATACAAGTTTCCGTTCAAGGGATGTATGACCCGGAAAGTGCAAGAATAGTTTATGAAAAGATATAAGTACCGAATTGTACTTCAGCTTCCGACAAAGTTTAGACAAAATTCATTCTAATTACTGAACAGCTCAGAGTTTTTGTTAATTAAATTAATTCCTACACTGTCGCATGTCGATAAAACGACAATAAGGTTTAGTCTGTGAATGTACAATCATTTTAATTTATGCATTGATTTTCATAAAGCCATTTGGATTGTATATTTACCGAAGCTTAAAATCTTTATTTTAGAGATTTCTTATTAGATTTTGGTTTACTCCACCTGTACGTAAGTTTTCTCTCTATTTGCTTATTATTCAAATGGCACGTGATATAGTTTACAGCACATGCCGTCTGTTAGATAGCCAAATCCTCCTTGTGTGGATATAAACCTTCCGTGGATAAGCGTTCCTTAGATCAAATAACCTAATCAAAGGAGAGAAATGCCTCATCAAATTTCATAAGCTGTCTTCATCAGTTTGAAATGGCCTTCGAGGGCGAACATTTAATTTGGATAAATAACTAAAAAAATCAAGGTGAGAAAAATCATTTACGTACGCTTCTCTCCTTCTGTGCACTCCATATTATATTCTGAAGTATATTATTTAAGCTAATAATACAAACTATTGAGCAACAAAATCACCGTAACAAATAATTTATCCAAAATGGAGAAACATGGCTTGCAAGGTAATGATTTTCCTAAAAGATACGTTTTGGCAGCTTATGTATTTTTAAGTGAAAGTGAAGTAAATAAACAACAGTCTCATTACAGAGCGAATCAAACAACACCTCCGTGAGTCTGGCTTGAGGTCGACGTTTCCCGTATTTCCAATCACCTCAAAACAACAGTTGTTGTCAACCGAAGGGCTTTAAACGCGCAAATATCACAACTAATTTTCCTCTACTGAAATACCAGTCACATATTTACGAGGCCTTAATTGCACATTTACATAGTGTTTCTTGCTACACATTCGTATGACACATCAGTAAGACTTTCCAAGTTGTACAAATGAGCTTCAAGCCATACATGGCCTACAAGCCTTCTCAAAGCATTATTCCTATCTTAAATTACTTAAACATATTCGTATGACACATCAGTAAGGCTTTCCAAGCTGTACAAATGGGCTTCAGGCCATACATGGCCTACAAGCCTTCTCAAAGTATTATTCCTATCTAAATTACTTAAACACTTGTGCCTCAGAATATCTAGAATATTCCATTTTACGAGACATATCCATGCTACCATAAAATCTTGCGAATACTGTACATATGGTGTAAGCTATTGGAAATTGGCTAATTACTCGATTACGAAATAACCTCCCTGCACTAACTCCCCATAATTAACAAATAATCACTAAAATCTATGAAAACTTAAAAAAGGAGACTAAAATGCAAATAGCTCACTTTGTTATAACACATTCAGATATGCACATAATGGAAAAAAAATACTGCTGTAATAAATTTCAATTACTGTTGCAACATCAGTTATAAATAATTAACACGTGATAGGGTACGTGTTTTCAGTAGATATTACAACTCACACAGTTCATTTCGAACTGAAACTTTTAGGGTGGATAGAATTGTGGAATGGCACAAATGCTTGTAAAATCCATTTTTTATAGGGTCTATTTTAGTTTCAGTTAAAAGGTGTGTCTAATAAGGGACCCAGTTGTGTGTACCCGTGTATTTAAATATATGATCCCGTCTCCTCCATCCCTACCTCCTAATATATAGCTTATACAGCTTTGGAAAACGTGTTTTCCTTATCCTATGCTATCTCTAATTGTGTGGATGTTATAAGAACGAACATATGGTTTACACTAGAATAAGATGGCTCAATCTTACGGAATGAGTTATTAACTAATTTTCGTGAAGTGATCTGCCATAAACGGATCCTAGCATTCATTCACCCCGTTATATTACGATGGTAAAAGCAACAAGTATGCAGCATGGGCTGAAGGATGTTTTCTGTCTTCATCAATAAAATAAATGCGAGGTATAATGGCACATAATCGAGTGGCGTTTGCTTCGTACGTCTTCAGACTTCGACAATCTGACAGCACCTCTCAATTGGATACGTGTAAAAGAAACAAACTTAATTACGCCACAGAGAGTAATCTCTTAGAGATAAAATAATATGCAGGTGAGGGGAATGCATGTGAAACCATAAATAAGCCATATCTTTCTCATCAGGCATTCGGTGAGCTGAAGCTGTTTTAGTTTCAGGCTCTGCAAGACGTCTTGGATGCATTTTTTGACATCTTTTGCGTATTGTTTTTCTTCAGAGCCTAAACTTACACTAATATGCTTACTGAGCACAGCCATTGTGTATTTACGTCGGACGAAAAAAGCAAAAAGCAGATGTGATTTGGCCGGTTCAAAATGGTAAACTGCACTGATAAATGCAGTTGTTTCTTTCAAACGCAACTATTTTCAGAAATTCAGCATAATCTATGCTGATTTGTTTTGGATATTCAACGTCCAAGTTAGAGTCCATCATAAGTCATGGTGCATATGCACTTATAACTAATGCAGTGGATTTCGTCACAATTGTAGAAAAACGAAGGAGAAAAGAAATTTGATTAAATGCAATCGTACCTGTTAAATATTTATATCAGCGACAACACGTTTACTGAATAAGCAAATTGAAAAAGTTTGTGTTAATTAATTTTTGTCGTTATCATCGATGAAAATGTACAACTTTGTTAATATGAAGGTCACTTACCAAAAAGTGAATATACTTAGCAGCATGTTGTACATGTTGTTTTTCTACAAAGGGAAAGTGACTGATTTATCAGCTGTTTCTCCGTACAATGTGACTACTTTTTAATGTTAACCCTCAAATGCAAACAATACACCAATACGATCAATTTATCAGATCTTGACTTGATTACACATGATTGGAGAGAAATAGTATTCATAAATATAGACAAAATCCAACACCTGCGTAACAACAGTGGAATCTAGATTTAGCCCCCTTTTTTTATAGGATCTGTTAAAGAACAAATTGCGTGACAATAACAATGCTTTAAAATAGTACCTTTTTCGAAATAAATGCGGGATTCAGTAATTAGCAGTCATAGTGAGAGTGTTCAACATATTAGATACATACGCGTGTACTTTTTATAAGCGAAAAATCCTCACTTCTATCAACCAAGTTACATTGTACATACAAGGGCGGTATTCAGATTTTGGGTTATTCCTGACTGAGATGACTATAGTTGGATTTGCCAAACTGACCATTTCGCCGATTTGTTAGCATCGTAAATGACCATGAAGTGGAAATCAAGTTGAATTTACATTTTAACTCATAGGGCAGATGTTTTACAACGGTTCTTCTCCAATCGAATCGTTTTTCTTTACTCTGGTGCAAATTAATGCAAATAGTGTTCATCTACCTTTATTAACATAGAGAGAAGACTTTATGTCGTTCCAGTATCTTGACCTATCATCTCCAAAGGTGATTAGCATATGTTTAAACATTATCTCGATGCACCATCTGAGATGATTACTTGGTGCGTATCGTTTAAACGTTATCTCGATGTACTATCGTAAGAAGAGATTACTCAGTGCATATCGTCTCGATATACTCTCTACAGAAGTCATTATTCGGTGCATATCGTTTAAGCAAAACTGATTATCGCACAGCGTTTTTTTCCTACATTATATAAAAGTCAATCGACAGGAGCGTGCAAACAGTTATTCCCAAGATTTTCAAAGATTAAAAGCAAAAAATATGAACCCTCGTATAAACGAACCTTCAAACTATTCACCCCTGTATTCTTGGAACTTGAGAACTTGATCGGAAAATATAGTTCTTATGCAAAACATTTCGTAGGTACAAACCGTTGGAACATTGACCTCGTTGCATTATATATTTATGGTCTAGATGAACTGAATGTACGGTGCTGCTAATACTTTGACCTATTTTAAAGTAGGACCACAACTCTTCCCTGAAGTTAAACAATGCCATGGACAGTTGTAACCATTGTAGGTAGTACCAATGATTATGGTTTAGGTCTCATATCAACAATGCGTGGTTCGAAGTTGAATTTTTAAGGTGCTATGGTACTAAGTTGAATTTTTAAGGTGCTAACTATGGTGCTAAGTTGAATTTTTAAGGTGCTAACTATGGTGCTAAGTTGAATTTTTAAGGTACTAACTATGGTACTAAGTTGAATTTTTTAGGTGCTAACTATGGTGCCAAGTTGAATTTTTAAGGTGCTAACTATGGTGCTAAGTTGAATTTTTAAGGTGCTATGGTACTAAGTTGAATTTTTAAAGTGCTAACTATGGTACTAAGTTGAATTTTTAAGGTGCTAAATATGGTACTAAGTTGAATTTTTAAGGTGCTAACTATGGTACTAAGTTTAATTTTGAAGGTGCTAACTATGGTGCTAAGTTGAATTTTGAAGGTGCTAACTATGATATTAAGTTGAATTTTTAAGGTGCTATGGTACTAAGTTGAATTATTAAGGTGCTAACTATGGTGCTAAGTTGAATTTATAAGGTGCTAACTATGGCGCTAAGTTGAATTTTTAAGGTGCTAACTATGGTACTAAGTTTAATTTTGAAGGTGCTAACTATGGTGCTAAGTTGAATTTTTAAGGTGCTAACTATGATATTAAGTTGAATTTTTAAGGTGCTAACTATGGTACTAGGTTGAATTTTTAAGGTGCTAACTATGGTGCTAAGTTGAATTTTTAAGGTGCTATGGTACTAAGTTGAATTTTTAAGGTGCTAACTATGGTACTAAGTTGAATTTTTAAGGTGCTAAATATGGTACTAAGTTGAATTTTTAAGGTGCTAACTATGGTACTAAGTTTAATTTTGAAGGTGCTAACTATGGTGCTAAGTTGAATTTTGAAGGTGCTAACTATAAGTTGAATTTTTAACTAAGTTGAATTTTGAAGGTGCTAACTATGGTACTAAGTTGGATTTTTAAGGTGCTAACTATGGTACTAAGTTGAATTTTTAAGGTGCTAAATATGGTACTAAGTTGAATTTTTAAGGTGCTAACTATGGTGCTAAGTTGAATTTTTAAGGTGCTAACTATGGTGCTAAGTTGAATTTTTAAGGTGCTAACTATGGTACTAAGTTGAATTTTTAAGGTGCTAACTATGGTGCTAAGTTGAATTTTTAAGGTGCTAACTATGGTGCTAAGTTGAATTTTGAAGGTGCTAACTATGGTACTAAGTTGGATTTTTAAGGTGCTAACTATGGTACTAAGTTGAATTTTTAAGGTGCTAACTATGGTGCTAAGTTGAATTTTTAAGGTGCTAACTATGGTACTAAGTTGAATTTTTAAGGTGCTAACTATGGTACTAAGTTGAATTTTTAAGGTGCTAACTATGGTGCTAAGTTGAATTTTTAAGGTGCTAACTATGGTACTAAGTTGAATTTTGAAGGTGCTAACTATGGTACTAAGTTGGATTTTTAAGGTGCTAACTATGGTACTAAGTTGAATTTTTAAGGTGCTAACTATGGTACTAAGTTGAATTTTTAAGGTGCTAACTATGGTACTAAGTTGAATTTTTAAGGTGCTAACTATGGTGCTAAGTTGAATTTTTAAGGTGCTAACTATGGTGCTAAGTTGAATTTTTAAGGTGCTAACTATGGTACTAAGTTGAATTTTTAAGGTGCTAACTATGATATTAAGTTGAATTTTTAAGGTGCTATGGTACTAAGTTGAATTATTAAGGTGCTAACTATGGCGCTAAGTTGAATTTTTAAGGTGCTAACTATGGTGCTAAGTTGAATTTTTAAGGTGCTAACTATGGTGCTAAGTTGAATTTTGAAGGTGCTAACTATGGCGCTAAGTTGAATTTTTAAGGTGCTAACTATGGTGCTAAGTTGAATTTTTAAGGTGCTAACTATGATATTAAGTTGAATTTTTAAGGTGCTAACTACGGTACTAAGTTGAATTTTGAAGGTGCTAACTATGGCGCTAAGTTGAATTTTTAAGGTGTTAACTATGGTGCTAAGTTTAATTGTAAGGTGCCTTTGAAAAACTTACTTATTATAACAGCTTTCGAATGCATGTACATAATATAAATGCACGTTTGTTGTGATGCTAGTTTTCTAAGAAAGTCTAGAATTAACTGGTAAATAGTACAAACCAAAGTATATAGCTTTAATTGACCAAAAATAGTGCAACTTTGGCCCATGTAAATGAATGGTTAAATATCATTACGTGTAATGTTTTAAAATGCAGAATTAAAAAAATAATGTATTATACTTTGGGAATGTTTATTTCAGACGTTTAATAAGGGAGCAAAATGCAGCTTCACTAGGTACCTTGCTCAATATGATCAACTATCATGGCTCAATTATTTCGTTTAATGATTAGTATATAACGGAGAGTGTTAATTAGGCATGTCTGTATCAACTATTCACAATTTCTTTTCTCCGCTTGTTTTGCAAATTGCTTTCCAATCATTGAAATGAACTGATTTCGGGCAGAGAATTTGGTACACAAATGTTCTGATGAATTAAATGGTACGAAAGGTCACTTTCATAAATGATTTATTTATTTTGGCTGAGAACATTAAAGACTAATTAATGTTAATTCATTTTAAGAAAATAAACACTCACAAAAAACAGGTCTTTACCGAGTCTCGGCAATCTTCCTTTGTCCAAGCTCAAAGCAGCAGATGTCAGAAGTACCGCAAATAAGGACTTTACGACTTGCTATTGAGAAAAGCAGACTATTCACCTGCACGATTTGCTTCCATAGAGATTAATATCTGATTTAGTAAAAAGATGTTCTAACAAGAATTACTGCACAAACATTTGGCTTTCGTAATAACATGTATGCTTTATCCAGTCGAGTAGAACTGGTTCAGACTCATCTAGTCGTGGGAAGATAATGAAAAGAAATATTTTTGCTCACAGCCTTTGACTTCAAAGGTTCATGACGCAGCGGGTAAGGTTCTTACTGACTTTAGGACAACCGCACAGAGTTTGAATTGCACTGATTGCAGAATGCTGCTGTTAACAAAAGGTTAGACGACACATGCGTCGGTGATTCAGAGATTTTACCATCGTTCTTAATGCATCAAAACGTCATTATTTGTGCATCTTAAAAAGCGATTGCTTCGTAATTTATATTGCAGCATTTTAACAGCAGTGACATGTACGATCATTAAAGAGTATTGATTGTTGTCATGAAAGAAATGGTTCTCAAAAGACAGTAATAATACATGTACTCATCAGCTTTCCTGATCTTTCTGGAAAACAATCCGCAAGTACCATACTTGCGAATATGAAAAGGGGATTTAGATCGGGACAAAGAGAACTGAATGCTTTCAATTATCGAGAGCAGGGCTCGGACCTCTGTAAATTTTATCGATTATTCAAATGATAGATTCTTTGTAAATTGATGCTGACTACTTGCCACGCTAAGCAATGAATTTTGATGGCACTGAAAAGGGTCGAGACGGGATGAGAAGTCGTACAGTCCTTCAATAGCAGACAAGGAAAATGTTTTCATTACAATCCTTAATAGAGATTTGTTCAATAAATGTATCGATTTCTATTTAATCGTTAATACGATTCAAGCGTACGATCTACAAGCATATTCAATATTAATTAAAACAAACATTTAAAGGTCCTATCAGTGTTTGAAGGCTAACAAGATACTTACGTTTCATAAATAGTTTATTAATTGCTTGTTTCTGTTGATTAGCCACAGCCAGCAAAACTGTCATGCATACCGCTTTTGATGCAAGATAACAGACTCTAATCACGCTATCTGGAGACGGAAATCTGTCATGTTTCCTTATATCATCAATATCATTGAACAAATTAGAAACAGCTCCTTGAGTTTCAGTGAATCTGAGGGGCTTATATGCTGGGGATGTGATCCTTTGAGGTTCATACCCACGTCCATCATGATCGCATGCAAAATACTATTCAGTCAAAAGAGCGATAACGAGTACAGTGTGCTTATTGATATAAAAATAGAACCGGGTAATAGCTACGTGGAATACATCCAATTCAGTTTTGCAGATGAAATAAGAAGGTGTATCATGTTTAATTTGTAAAAAGTTGGGGCACAAAAGCTTGTGTTCTTTTTCTCTGCAAATTAATCAGGAATAGATTCGTTGGCAGTTGTTCTGGACATGGCGTTTCTGTCAAGAATCGTGAATCTCTATCTGGTCATTACAAATCTTGAATGGCCATTGCGCGCATGAATCAACCAAGCAACCCGACTGTCAGAAATTTTACAATCTGATTAAAATCAGATCTCTACTGTCCTAAGTGAAGGTCGGCCAGCGACCACTAAGGGGTCATGTTCTGGTGACCTTTGAATTAGCCACTGGAAATGCAGATTTCAGAAATCTTAAAGTGAATCAGATTGTTTTGGCACGAATTGATGCTCTTCAGCCATACTGCTCTGTCTCCCAAATGCGAAGATATAAGACTTCATCTGATTGGCTGATACAATTAGCGATTATGGTAATAACATAGATCACCAGAACATCTCCCCTAAGCGGTCGCTGGCAGACCTTCACGATCTGATTTTAAACAGATTGCGAATTTATATATCACTTATATTCACTTACAATCAACTTGCTTTAGAGAATTAGGGGACCATTATAGGTGCACCAGTGTTAGGAGCTGTCGTGAGACAATAAAGCAACACAACATATTTGGAACAAGCCTACATAAAGTCAATAGGGTGTTGATCTCACAATTTGTGTTTTGCTGGTTAAAAGGTGTGATACATTATTTAACAATCCTGAAGTCCCATAAAAATACAATAATTATTTGAGTAGTTATCTCTGGTGTAGAATTTGTTTTAATAAATTAAAAAAATTCAGCACTGCATTAGCAATTTATTCCGAAGCTTAGGAATAAGTAATACATATTATAAACAAATGTGAATCTAGAAGGAGCTAAACAAGATGAAGCACCCTTCTGCTCAAGGAAATATTTGTGGATATGTACATCGTGTAAATTCAATTTGTCTGCCGAAATGTCAGACCTATTTGGATGGCTATTTTCTTTCAAGGAACCGTGCCAAGAATAAGAATAAAGACATTAACTGTTTCTTCAGGCCCTAATCAATCTGAGAACTCCTTGTCATGGACTGATTGTTAGCTATAGACGTTGGTTGTAGCTGTACGTATTTTGTCTCTCAACCGTATTACTTTTAATGGTTGTGCTGTCAGATTGTTGAAGCGTGCGCAAAATATGCCTCCGCCTGACGAGTTGTCTTCAGATCAGACAACCTTCTCTACCATAATGGAGAGAAGAAAAAAAAGTCTCAAAATCACCAACTGACAATTCTGACTAATCTAATTTTAAAAATGATCAACTTTGGCCAAAAATAGATTATCAATAACAAGCTCATTCTGCTGACATCAGTAATGGTATAGTTTGACAGCTATCGTAAATAAAGAAATCGGATATTAGCTCAACTAAAAACTGGTCAATATTTACTTGGATTATTTAGGGCTAAATGAGGGCTATCAACATCAGTTTTAGAAAAAAAATTCTTGTTGATTCCCATCATCCCGGTACAATTATGCAAGAATGTATCAAAAGGTAAAATATAGGACCAATCACATTTACAAAGTTTTAAACAGAATCTGTTTCTTATGACAGACCCAGAATCGTGAATATGAGTATCTGAGATCACGTACACATAACGTATCAATCACTTCAATTACACTACTCATCCATTAGGAACGACACGTCCTTTTAGATGTATTTTATCGCGAAGCCACGTCAACAATCAGTTCTAATGATCGACATGAAGAAGAACGACTGAAGACAACATTCCTTCAGTCAAAGTTTATGACAGTTAATGTAAAACGGTATTAAAATGGGTCAATGAATTAGTTCTGCTATCATTTCAGTTCCGTAAAGTTGAGACTTAGTGTTTATCATCTCGTAATATTTTCGTTCTACAAATCTGACGGCGGCTTTCAATGTGATTTTTTTGAAAACACCACAGTTACACTGCTAGATACAACGGCATGGAAGAGAGAAATAATGTACAGGTTAAGTGCATGCATTTCTCATTAACACGCAATAAACTCGTTTGATTTTTTTTTCTTCTATTAATCATACACTCTCCATGCTGCTGTAGGCACAGCTTAGAATCGGAAAAAAAGATTTTACGATGCAACAGAAACATGCTTTTGTGTATTTTTCTCTAAATAAGAATAAAACTTAGTTTGTGCAGTCGTACCGAATTTGGCTGTCATTTACTGCCACAAACACATATTGCAAACAGTACCTTTCAATTTTTGAAAGAAGAGCTATGTCTGTTCTGATCAATGAAAGAACACGAAAAGAGAAAATTAAATACTGAAGCAGATACCCTTACTTAACAATTGACATGTATTTCGCTGACGAACATCATTCCTCAACAAATGCACCTGAACAACAAAATGGTCATCCTACTTAAAGCGGTTGTTTTTAGTTCCTTATAAACGTTCAAAGTGAAAGTTTGAAACATTTGGAACGTTGTCGAAAAATTGATTAGGCTAAGATTCGGTTAAAATATCGTATGTGCTGGTTTTATTTTTGGCTAAATACGGATCATTATTGCGACAGATTCTCTGTCAGGTATATTGGTACAATATATTTAAATATGTGAAACAAATGAAATTGCCCTGTAAACGAACCCGTAAAGATGGGACGATACACAGCCAAACGAGATTATGAAATAACAACAGATAAATGCTGACGTCTTCTTTGCTTGCATGTTAAAGTAAATGACAATACACTCCACTGACGCAAATAAAGAATCGTATTGACAGCCGTCTAGAGTTAAACTGGTGTCACCACCTCAGCTGTAAACTGATCATCGCGCGCAATTGGCTAGCGACGTATTTTTAAAGATACAGCTGAGCAGACGGCTCTTTTCGCAGTCGGACATGTGTTGATGATAGATTATATAATACAATAGATTTGTCGGTTAAAATTTCATGTCAATTAAATTTTCACCGTTTTCAATGTATGTGTATCTAATGACTGACTTTATATCCACATGCCCTGACTAAATGCTTGTATGATAGTAATATACGTACCTCCAATATCGAACATGTAACATGAATGTATATTTAAATATGTAATGCATGTATACTAAGCAATCTGAATAATTTATATCCTTAGCAAACCCCAAATCGAAATGCTTGAAATACTTTCATGTAAAACAATAAGAGACTCACTGTATTACATCAAAGGTGGGAGCTGATTCACAAACTGGCAAAGCATATGTGGACCCTTCTGCAATGCAGAAACAAATGAAAGAGAACTCAGGCTCTTGGAGTTTGCTGCATACAACAATCTTGTGCTAGCCAACACATTCGGCCCTCACAAAGAAGATGGACCTGGCACAGTCCAGACGGACAACATCACAACCAGACTGCTACATCTTGGTAAGAAAACGATTCTGCACAGGACTGAATATCGCCAGAACACGAAGTTTTCCAGGAGCAGATATTGGAAGTGACCATGATTTATTAATGACAACGTTTCGCCTCCACCTGAAAATGATCAAAAAGCCTAACCAACCAAGAATCAGATTTGATCTTGAAAAATTGAAGGATCCAAAAGTAGCAGAAGCCTTCCAAGCAATGATAAGTGGTAAATTTGCACCTTTGATAACCCTTGACAGCCAAGACACCGACCTAGAGTCCTTAACAACCACATTCAACACAGCAGCTAGCGAGATCATTGGCAAATATCGTCGAACAAAGAAACCTTGGGTCACAACAGATATCCTTGGAATATGCGACAAAAGAAGAGAACTGAGAAAAGGAAACAGAGATCATGAAGGAGCTAGAAAATACAAAGAGATAAACAACATAACCAGGAAAACATGAAAAAGGCAAAGGAATCCTGGATAGAAAGACAATGCTGCAAAATCGAAGACAGTCTGAGTAGAAAATGACAGCAAAATGGCATATCAACTGGTGAAAGATCTCACAACCCATAAACAAGGGAAAACTACCGCCATCAAAGACAAATCAGGAAATGCCTCACAGAAGATCAAGAGATCCTCAAGCGATGGACAGAATACTGCTCAGAATTGTACAATCATAAGACCCAGGGGAGATCCAGCAGTACTAAATTGCCCTCAGGCAGAAGAAATTGATGACAACCCCATTCTTCGTGAAGAAGTAGAAACTGCAGTTAGGTCATTAAAGAAAGGAAAGTCAGCCGGCATTGACAACATGCCAGCAGAGCTCGTTCAAGCAGGAGGAGAAGAGATAGTCACAGTCCTAACAACAATCTGCAACATGATATGGCAGACAGAAGAATCGACTCAATCCTTGGTCATCGTGCTTCAGAAGAAAGGAAACCTACAGCTATGGCAAAACTACAGAACCATCAGTTTGATCAGTCACCCGAGCAAAGTCATGCTGAAGATAATTCTTAACTGACTAAAGCCTCAAGCAGAGAAAATTATTGCTGAAGAGCTGGCAGGCTTCCGAGCAGGAAGGAGTACCACAGAACAAATCTTCAATCTCAGACTCCTTTGCGAGAAATACCTTCAGCATCAGCAGAATCTATACCAAGTCTTATAGATTTCAAAAAGGCCTTTGATAGGGTATGGCATGCAGCCTTATGGGCAACTATGAGGAAGTACAACATAAGCTCAGACCTGGTGCAGGTTGTTGAGCACCTCTATGACAAAGTCACCAGTGCTGTCCTCATCAATGGCAGCAGAGGCGATTGGTTTTGAACAACAGTTGGAGTCAGACAGAGATGTATACTGTCACCTACACTCTTCAACATTTTCCTGGAAAAGATCATGGAGGAATCCTTGCATGACCACAAGGACACTGTCAGCATCGGATGAAGAACAATCACCAACCTTTGCTTCGCAGATGATATTGATGGTTTAGCAGGAGATGAAAAAGAACTGGCTGACTTGGTTGAGAACCTGGACACAACCTCCATAGCATACGGTATGGAGATTAGCGCCGAAAAACCAAACTGACAACAAACAACACCAATGGCATCAGTGCAGAAATAAAGGTCAGTAGACAGAAGCTGGAAAGGGTCACAAGTTTCAAGTACTTGGGATCATTTTTATCACAGACGAGGGGCTCCAAACCAGAACTACTTTGCAGGATTGCCCAGACAACAGCAGCAATAAAAAAGATTGAGACGTATATGGAAAGATACCAACATTGCTTTTGGTTCCAAAAATAAGGCTGATGCGCTCGACTGTCATATCCATCTTTCTGTATGCTTGTGAAACATGGACGCTCGCATCAGTTTTACAAAGAAGGATTCGAACCTTCGAAATGAGATACTACCGCAAGATCTTGGGCATCTCATACATTGACCATGTAACCAACGAAGAAGTCCACAACAGGATCCAGCGAGCCACCGGATCCTATGAAGACCTCTTGACCACAGTAAAAAGGCGCAAACTGAAGTGATACGGTCATGTCTCAAGATCATCTGGACTGGCAAAAACAATCTTGCAAGGCACAGTGCGAGGGTGCACAAGAAGAGGCAGACAGAAAAAGAGGTGGGAAGACAACATTAAGGAATGGACAGGCATGGGATCTGGAGATTCCCAAAGGGCAGTAGAGAACAGGGAAAGATGGAGAGAATTGGTTTTAAAGTCAACTGTGGTGCCCCAACGACCTCTTGGGTTAAGGGATTGATGATGATGATGATGATGATGATGATGATGTATTACATCACCAACTGCACCAACAATTTGTATTCAATTAGATCTCAAGTGAGTGTGGTAAATAGATTTGAAGTGTACTCTCATGCTTCGTTAACTACTACTCTACCATAAGCTGTCATTTGGTCACACACACACACACACACACACACACACACACACACACACACACACACACACGCATATTCGGTACTTACTACTTTGCCTTATAAGATGTCATTCGGTCACACATATTCGGTAATGACTACTTTACCTTATAAGATGTAATTTGGTCACACACACACACACACACACACACACACACGCACACACACACACACACACACACGCACATTTGGCACTTACTACTTTGATTTATAAGGTGTGATTCGGTCACACACATATTTGGTAATTACTACTTTGCCTTATAAGATGTCATTCGGTCATACACACGCATATTCGGTACTTACTACTCTGATTTATAAGATATCATTCGGTCACATACATATTCGTTAATTACTACTTTGCCTTCTAAGATGTAATTTGGTCAACCACATATTCGGTACTTACTGCTTTGCCTTATACAATACTATTCAATCACACGCATATGACGTCATAAAATGATGCTATTACACATGGATATGTTTTGAAGGATCTATTATCTGCATGTTGCAGTAACTAATGTAGGAATTTGGTCCTATTGTCAACTGAGTATACCTTCCATCGAGAAAAGCTGGTCCTTGTCGGCCATCTGACTTAACTTGCTGGTTCGTCTAGGTTACAAGATGACGCATATTTCAAAAGTACAGCTTGACACCTGATCGATAAACTATCAAATGTTACTTCAGAGATGGAGATAATATAATTAATCAACAACTCCGTTCTCCACCAGATTCGCCTGTAGGTACTATGTTTCTCAAACGTTGTGATATAACGCAAGAGAAGAAAGTACCACTTACTCTTTTGTAGCATAACTCGACCTTCAAGAAACTTCATATCAACACGTAATCAATATCAGCTCTATCAGTTTAACTATCTCTTCTTCCTATAGAAACGACAGGTATCGTAATTTGAAGCGCCGTCAGATAGCTGAAGACTGATTTATGACTTTGCTACAATCCTCGTGATCTATTGGAAACGAAAACATCCATTCAGCCAGATGTTATAATTGTGAAGGTAACAATTACTCAGCACAGGCTGCGGAATGCTTTTTGCGATCATTTATGTTCGATTAGATTAGGCGGCTCGAATGCATTTATCAGAGAGCGTTTCTATCTAGAAAAACACACATACACACACAGAAACGAGTTATCTCACAACGGCTTTTCAATATGATTCTTTTGGCACCAAATCTCAATTACTCTACCAGATAGCAGTCTCAAGAAGGATTATGGTATGTAAAGGTGAATGCATTTTTCATAACAACTAAATAAGCTACAATTTTATCTGCCACTACACATGCTATAGGTTTGTCTTTGACTATGCAAGATTACTCTAATACAACGAAAAGATATTTCTTCTGCGCTTGTTAATTTCAGAAAAAAAAAACAACGAACCTAACGTTTAATTGTGTCGGGATGTTTCCAACTATGACAACTCAGGACTTGATGTTATTGTACAGTATTACATAGCACTTTTCGAAATTTCCGATAAAATAGCAAAATCCTAAAATAAACTTAAGGGTCTTAACAAGATAACTGACAAACCTACGCGGCAATTATTAGACAATAATTAGACAGGTATATTTTTCATAAAAATTAATATTATATTTTTTAAAAATATTATGTAGTTTGGCCAGTAAATAAAGATAATATCACTCAAAATAAAAATAAAAATGGATCGGGCATCGATATATGCAGCTGTTTGATAGATGTATGTCTACGTGGATGTCAATGATAGACTGCATGACACCATATCTTGTCCTAAGAAGCCCAAAGTGGTGTTTTCTGCATTCCAACTGGACAATTACTCGAAATTTAACATTATAGGTCACTTAACTTCAACAATAAAAAACTATGTTCTAACAGTACCGTTATTTTCATTAGAAAAATATTTTCTTTTTAAATTAAAGAATTGCTACATTATTTTTTAATGTTTGTGTTTCTATTTAAAATTTTCTGCAAATACCAAAAGTGAGAGGTTCAATACGAGACTTTAATAATGAATGAATAAGACAGCTCAAAACACGCTTGCCAAAGCTGTGTATTAGTCGCAAATATCCATAAAAAGGGACAGTTGCCGCTGCTTTAACTGAGATCGATATCGATTACATGAAACAATAACCAAAAATGGCTGATGCTGTTTCAAAAGCAGAAAGATCTAATATAAATCATGTTCCTCAATTCACAATCAATAACGTAAAAATGTCATCCTTTTCATTCAATCTTTACAAGATCGTCGTTCAATATTGTTAGATATATATGTAACAATATTTATTTTCATATGGTCTAAGATACAATATTAGAATATTTTCTATGCCTATTAAATATTGATTCAGAGGTATGCTATACATGACCTAACAGAACAATGTTGGAGAGCCGACACGATGCTCATGTCTTATGCACAGTTCAGTTATTCCTTGTGTCTGTTGAACAGCAGAAAGAGAACCAAGCGGCTGTTAAGGTCGTGTCTGACGACTGTATTAGATAAGATTTGAAGTCAAATATAACCTGTCCGGATTGATGAGTGTGTTATTTGATGATAAATCTGAATACAGTTCAGGATTTTTGAGGTCCTGGAGCAGTTGCAAAATAGACATACTTGTTTATAGCCAGGATTCTAACCAAATTAGAAGTAGTTTAAAATATCTATCTTTATACACGAAATAATAATATCTAGAATGTTATGTTATCATCTTGCTTTTGAAAACCTTACTGATGATGAATATCGAGACGTATATAGTAACTCCCAATCAGTCAATATGTCAAACAGATGCATGCATGGCGGTTTAAACTCTGGCCCACATTTCGCGAATGTCATTCATTACTCATAGGAACGAATCAATTGGATACATTTGTTTTTGTTGTTGTTGTTGTTTAATATATGCATAAGAAATTGTTTAGGATGAATAAATTGTTTTTATCTGTACTTATCAACCATTACCCCGCCACCATTGCCACAATCAAGATCTGGGTACTACCCCGTTTTTGTTAGCCACCACCAACTGTGTGTCAGTAGTGAGTGGGGGCACACTAGAGGCAATGAGACCTTAAAGTTAAATTTGGTCGTGTGCACTCTGGCGACAAGGGGAGCTTAACATGGGGAATTTTAACATAAGTGGGCCTAAAGAGCGACAAGGGGAATTGAACATTGGGATGTATAGCGACAAGGGATTGGGCCTGTCTAGTGAATTGAACAGGTGTGACGTCTCGGTACTGGACACTGGCGACAATGTTGCATGTGGCTGACCTAAATCGGGCGGAACAGCGTGGCAAAGGGTTGGCCTGAATACGCACTACTCTAGGGACAAATAGAGACATAGATATAGAGACGTGGTTAAAGACAGGGTTAGAGACATAGAGACATAGAAATATGACACAAACATAGATTTATGAACATAAATCTATCACACACAAAATCGACTAAAATTGTTTAGGCAAGAGAGAAAAGATATCTTTTCGAGGCAGTGGAGTGGTCCTGAAAAGGACCTTTGGTTTTTTGTTAACATCATTCAGTTAACATAGACGGCATCGCACGGATCTTCTTCCCTTCCTCAAACTTCGTCTGACCTCTGAACCGTAGATTAAGACTCGCTTCAGACAGCCTTGTCTCTGCACATAGATCCTTCGTTTCCAAAGGGCTGTATCAGTCATCTTAGGGATAGCCCATGATGATTTGACATACATGGGATAGCAAGGGCTGAAGAGCATCGACAATAGGAGGGTAGACGATTCTACGTTAGTCTACATCTTGTGACGAGAACAGGTGAAGGGAATGAGGTGAACCACGTTTATTTATAGTGGAAGAGCGGATCAAAACGGATTGAGATCTTTCACCAATCCTAACACGCGTTACAAAATTCAGTCAGTGTGGAGTCTGTCTTCCATTCCGAAGAGAGTTACCTGTGACGTCACATTCCCTATATAGGTGCGCAAGCGTCTGTGCGCAGTGAATCAATGCGACAGAGTTAGAACATGACGGAAACTACGAAGACAATGAATTGGGGTGCACCGGTTGTGGAGACGAGGAGTGATGGCATTGCAGCGACTACCAAAGCAAACAAAGTCCTACTTCCAGAAGAGAATGATTTAAATTGGGATTTAGTGGATTTTCTCTCTTCTTCACAAGAATTTGTTCCAGTACCTTTGCCGCCTTCTCCTTCCTTACCGTACGTCGAGGATTTTAAACAGAGGTAGAAAGAAGAATTGGATAAATTTTTGCAACAAGCAGAAAGAAGCAGAACAAGCCTTTCTCATTCAACAGCAACAGCGAGAAGAAGAAGAGGCAAGAAGAAAACGACAGGAAGAAGAAGAAACAGAGAAGAAACAAGGTCTAGGAGAGAAGGAGGACAGCGAAAGTCAAACGGTGACGGTACTCTTAGACATTTTGGCAGAGTTAAGGAGTCTGAAACAAATGTATCAGACTTCTTTAATACGACCCAAGAGAAAAAGACCTTCCCGAGCCAAACAGTCCAACCCCGTCAACACACCTACTACGCCTGAGATACCAACACTAATGATTTCTACCAAATCATCGACAGTAGCAGTTCCAGAAGCAGGCCTTGGCCGTGGCAAAGGGATAAGGCAATTAAAGCTCATTACTTCCCGTTCGTGAGTTTGTTTTTTTATATTAACCCCCCCCCCAAAAAAAACCCCCCAAACACCCACGGTCTTTTCCAGGGCCACCCATCTCTCTCGAAAAGGGACTACTCAATGTTTGCCAAAATCACTTGAAACTCAAAATCCCTTTTTCCCCATGATGGACGTGTGTGAGTGCGTGAGTGCGTGAGTGTAGGTCCTTATTATAAAAATCAAAATCAAGAGACATTTACGTTTTTCTTTCTGGTATATTCTTTGGTACAAATTTACAACACAATTTTACAGCGCTTCACTTGGAAAATTTCCTTTTCCTTCCTCTTTGTCTTTTCACTCTCTCCGCATTTTTGAATTTCTTCACTGTCACAGGTTTTTCCTCGTCTTCTTCCTCACTTTCTTCTCGTCTTCTTTTCTTCTCTTTCTGGACGTGTCTGGGTTCTTTCTTTTCTGAGGGTACCTCTTCTTCCTGTTCGGAACCCCTCTCTACCTTCTGCTTCTGTTGTTTCTTAGGGCAGTCTGAAGACCAATGTCCTTGACACTGATAACAGGTATCTTGACCTTTTTCTCTTTTAACGCTTGTCTTGCTTTGACGTTGTGGACATTCAGAAGACCAATGCCCTTTCTTCTGACAAATATAGCAAGTATCTTGACTTTTATCTCGAAAGGATTGGGAGTAGTCCGTCGGCTTATCTGAAGAAAACCTTCGTATAACACCTCGCAAAGCTCTGATCAGAAGTTCGATTTTCTGTCGGTTCTTCCATCTTTCTGGTCGGATTGAGAGTGAAAAGAAAACTTTGAGGGAAGACACTGACCCATTATATAGGGAAGACACTGGCCTTACATTGATATATAGGGGACCATGGCGTTTAAAATGTAATCATTTGACTTTGTGCAATCAAGATGAAACGATCGCATCATTTCGTGAAGAAAGGAGAATAAAGTAAGAGGGAGAAACGTGACCTATCGCCTCACACAGTAGCTGAAGTTTTGACTCAAATCCATGCCAGCGATTTTGAAGATGACATGAATGAGCCAGAATCCAGACCCAAAGAGTCTACACCAAACCAAGATCCACCACCATTAACCCCTGAAAAATACTACCACATTCGAGAGACTGATAAACGCTCCTCTAGAAAATTTAGAACCACGGCCTACACGTACACGGTAAAATTTAAAGATTTAAAGTCCGACGTACCACTGAAGAAAGCAGAGGGGTTCATCACCAGTGTGTGTGATTCTTTGTTAACCACACTGAAACGGCAATGTCGAGCTAACGAAGACGATCGCCTGACACTTTCCATTGATCACGACAGTCTGAAGTCCCCCGTTTGGATCGGATTTAGCAGTCCATCAGAACTGACACCTTCCAACGTCATCGACAAGATTCAACACGTACAGCTGTCCAACGTCAAGTTTCACATCACCGATGGAAAAGCGACACTGTATATGGCACCAAAACGAGTCTCGTCCGAATTAACAACCCTCAAGACCAGATATGTTTAGCCTGTGCCATCGTGGTGAGACGAACGTATGCTGACAAGAACGACACGGCAGAATGGAAAAGAGCCTGGAAAAATATTCAACGATCGGACCGAGTCAAACAACAAATAGAAGCAGAACTCCTGTTACAGTAAGCGGGGTTATCTAAAGACACACCCTGTGGCACTCCTGAAAGGCAAAAATTGCACGACGTCTTGGCTCCACTCTACACCTTGAAAATACACCCTCTGTTGTTTCGAGGCAAATATTGCAAAGACGGAAAATACATTCACGTCTATCATTACGATGATCATCTCGATGCCACTACCAGTATCACCGGATTCCTGGGATACAGTTACTATTGTGAGAAATGTGACTATGGGTACAACAATCGAAAGCAACACAAGCATTGTCGATTGAAATGTCCAGGATGTTTGGCCTGTAAACTCTGACTTGACGAAAGATAAAAACGAGTGCATTGCCCTACTTGTCAGCGCATTTTTATCAACACTACCTGTTACCAACAACAACTCAAGACGCACGATTCACAGCAGAAAAGTGCTCGTCAACTCCTGAAATGTTGTTCTGCTTGTGGACAAGTTATACGTACCAATAGTGCCAAGGCACACCTATGTCCATGAAAGAAACGGCGTCACATTTGTCACCAAATCGTGGACTTTCAACACGAATGCTACATTCAAAAATACCAACCCCAACAGGAGGAGGATGAAGAGGATGACCAGAAGAAGAATGAGCATTTAATTTTTTTCGATTTCGAATGCATGCAAGAGACTGGCATTCACATTACTAATTTCTGCGTGGCTCACCGAGCGTGCGAGAAGTGCATCCAAGAACCTATCTTTTGCCATTGCCCCCACTGTAGCAAGATTCCTGGAGGACGTGAAAAACTCTTTTGGGGACCTAACAAGCTGACAGATTTTGCCCAAATGGATCTTAGACCCCATCGACGAGACGTGGAGCCAAGAGGATATCGAACGTTACGGAGATTGCCATCGCTATGCTACGGTGATGGCTCACAATTTCTCGGAATAAGATGGACCGTTTCTTCTGAAATACTATATGGAACAAAGTACCCAACATCCTAAAAGTCACCTTGAACGGAGCCAAAATCATTTCCATGCAAGTGAGACAAGTGTAGTTTAAAGATTTGATGACTTACTTGGACATGCCATTGAGCCGAATGCCTAAAACGTTTGGAATGACAGAAATGGCCAAAGGCTATTTCCGCACTTTTTCAATACCGAAGCCAATCAACACGCCGTTCTACATCATTTGCCTGATGCTCACTACTACGACCCCGACAACATGTGCACCGAACAACGAGAAGCTTTCTACGCTTGGTACCGTTCTCACGCCTCGGACCCCTTCGACTTTCAGGAAGATATGATAAAGTATTGTCGTTCCGACGTGGACGTTTTACGGCGATGCTGTGGAAAATTTCGAGAATTGTTCATTGCCAAAGCGTGTTCCTTAGCGTACCGCAAACGATTCATGCCCGAGAAGACACTGGCTGTCATACGCCCTCAAACGACGAACTTTGTCAAATGTCAATATTCGGTCAAAGCCCTACGCTGGCTACATTACTTATGTGACAAGGAAGACAAATGGATCCAATACGCCCGAAACGGAGGAGGTGAAAAGACCACCTGAACGTATGGATGACTGGGACTTAGAAAACCCTAGGATAGTGTACGAGTTTAACGGTTGCTTATTTCACGGATGTCTGATCTGCTACCTTCAACGTGACACTAAAAATGAATTTGTACCACGTACCATGGAAGACTTGTACGAAGCCACTTGTCAGCGGCGCTTAAAGTTGGAACAGCAAGGATACCAAGTGGTGGAAATGTGGGAACACGAGTACGATCACCGTTTGAAAACCGATCCCGAGTTTAAACGCATCGTGGAAAGTTACAAGCTGGTGGACCCTCTGAACCCGCGGGACAGTTTGTACGGAGGACGGACGAATGCCACATTGATGTACCACGCCGACGAGGAGAAAGGAGAAGAAATCAAATACTTGGACGTGTGTTCGCTGTATCCGTACGTGTGCAAATATTGTCAATTTCCCGCTGGACACCCACAATTGCTAACAGAACACATCGACCTGGACAACGTTCGACAATATGAATGATTTATTAAATATAAAGTCTTGCCTCCCACGAACTTGTACCATCCCGTTTTACCTCACCATTGCCAAGGAAATCTGATGTTTCCTTTGTGCCGTACTTGTGCCGCAACGTGCAACCAAGACCAACCTTGTCAGCACACCCAGGAAGAACGCGCCTTGACAGGAAAGTGGATCAGCGTGGAATTGTTTAAAGCTCTGGACCTAGGATACCAATTGTTAGAAGTGTATGAAATTTACATCTTTCCCAAGACAGAACAGTTATGGCAACCCGTCAAGTAGTGAACTTACGGGTATTGAAAGAAGCCTTGCAGTCTGGAGAGGATCAAGATTTTAAAGTGACCACCTACCAACCTCACAACATTGTACGTTTAGCCACACACCAAATCGTCAGTCGGCCTTTGGAAAAAGTGTATCAGATCCTGTACCAGAAGCGAGTACGGCTTCACAACCACTTCACTTTACCTTACGGTCACGTCGATATTGGTTAGCATAAAAAAAGGTAAAACGTCCAAGACCGATAGTTCATTGTGACTACCATTGCCAAGCGAGAAAGATGAATCCTAACAGACACCATTTAAATTCGGTGATTCTCAAGTGGAGTACGATGATGTGCCTTCCGACGGCACGAATGCCGTACGCTGTGACCTAAGCGATTCAGTACCACATCATGGGAACTTTGCTATGACTACTACTATAATACCTACCATGGAAAGTGATGCTGTGCGTGTCAAACCTGACGGATGCGTTATCGTGGACTCTTTACTGGTTTTCATGGTCAATGTCATTCTCCATATGTAACCATGCGGCTACCACCATACGGCTGTCATCCATGCCTGAGTAAACAACTGCGGGTTTCACCGTACCGTCATCGAAATGAGCCTGTGAAAGAAGAATATTCATTCCCTGTGCGTTTGTCTGAATTTCTGCGGCTTTTAAAGTCGATTCCAAACCTTCCAAGGAACATGGCCTAAATATCTGGGAGGACCATCCTCAGAAGACTTAGCCAGAGCTGGATTTATCTACTTGGGCGAAGGTGATAAAGTCAAGTGCTTCAGTTGCTGTGTGTCACTTCACGAGTGATAGCAGAAAGATTCCGCCTACCTGGAACTAGCTCGATGGTCTCCGCACTGTAACTATCTTTAGTGGGACGACCTCAGTAATCTCTTGATGGATACTTTATAAGACAACATTTGTGGTTTGCCTGTAGAATTGAGAGAACGCATTTACCTAGAGTTTGTCAAAATACAAGTCAAACGCAAAGAACAATTGCATCCGTTACGTCACCAATGCTAGAAGCACTTGTACCTGAATGCTATAAGAGGACTGATTGATTTGAAAGCGTTCCATTGGTCAGACATTGTTCAACTGACCGAGGACCAGACGACTTTGGTTGCTACTCATCCTACTTCTTACAAGCTAGCCATATTAAAACGACTTCCAGAGGAAGACTTAGAGGATTACCAAACTCTTTTACACGAACAAATATTGGTTCAAGAGGAAACGTCGGTGCGACGTGTGGTGTGTGTTAGTGACAAACAATTTTGGTACGGTACTGAAATAAGCCGCTTCTGTTCAAAAAAGTACATTTATTACCTAAGACAAAAAGAGGTATAAAAACTTGCTACCATGCCACGACCTTTATCATTAGTGATACAACAATTGCCGTGAAGGAAATCAATGATAGTATTCAGACTGTGGCGGATTACTAACACTTTTTACGAGAATTGTATCCAATGAATTTGGTTCGACGTGTGGTGTGTCTTAGTGACTTCCTTTCTGGGATTTCATTTACCCGCTGATTGCTTGTGGGCTTTTTAACCATCTGTGCTGTGAGGTACCACCAAAAACATTAGGGTGGTACCTTTAAATATACACGAGAGACTCATTCTGTTAAAAGCCTTGCGCTTTCATCTCGATACTTCTTGACCTCTACGGAAAAAAAGATTCGTCAACTTTTTGTCACTGAAGATGTTTACGAAGATATGTGTAAAGCTTGTGACTTACACCTCACTGGCCAGATGTATGTAACTGGAAAAGGTTAGGTTTCGAGGTTTGGACAAAAGAAGCGGCAAACTATGCCCAAGATTTGTGATCATAACTTCAAACGTTCAGTGAAAAAGTAACTTTTACACCTGTGTTAGCCACATTGTCAGGAGAAGAACCCGACACCGATGAAAACCACTCCATTCAGGACAGGACCATAACTGACATGGACATCCCCGAAAGGCCATTCCGGGAGGACCCCTGTGTGACTGTGCCAAGTGTAGAGCCTCTAAGAATATTACAATCTGTCCCTAGGACACCATACCTTCGTCACCAAAAATGTTGTACTGTGACTTGTTTATATTCCACTTTGATCGTTTTGATGTGTATTTTATCGATGTACTTAACCATTTGGCTTTTATGTAGTTTTATCTTTCGTGTTCAATTTTGAAAATGTTTTGAAATAAACGTGTCCTGAAAGAAGTATAAAAACTCTTGTTTTGTCTGTCTTCGTTTCAAAAGTGACATTCCCTGCACTATGGCTACCTCTGCACTCTGCTCCCTCTTCCTCCAATTTCAAAGTCATGGACGAAAACTTAGATCGTGCCAGTTGGGACGCCTTGTATCTTCGCCATCCTTTTAACATGTTAATTGCTGGACCGAGCGGTTCAGGCAAAACCAAATTTGTCAAACGTTTGATCGAACATAAACATCATTTGATCGATCGTGCACCTCAAGGTATCGTGTGGTGTGGCAAAGAGTGGCAATCGAGGTACAGCCTCCTGCGAGAAAGTAAAGGCGATTCCATCGTGTTTGTGGAAGGCATTCCTGGCGAAGTCGACGGGATTGTGTCTGACCCCAGTCAAACTCATCTGGTCATCTTTGACGTGTTAGGAGAAGACGAAGAAGAAATTAAACTGTGGTTTACGCACAAAGGGCATCATCGTAATACCAGTGTCATTTACATCACCCAAACATTTGTTTCAACAAAGTAAAGCCCATCACATTATCAGTCTCGATGCTCATTACGTGGTCTTGTTTAAAAGCCCTAGAGATAAATCGCAAGTGCAAGTGTTAGCCAAACAGTTAGGAACTCCTTGGCTGACTCATGCGTACGACGATGCCACACAAACCCCTCACGCCTATTTACTCGTGGATTTAAAACCCATTACCCCCGCTTATTTGCGATTTCGTACCCATCTGTTTCACCACTGGTGCCAAGACGGAGAACCTGTCGTGTACACGACCCCGTCGACTTAAAAACAATATATAAAAACCTCGGACACTTTTGGTCTGTCTCACACATCGTTATAATGACGTCTGTTCAATCTCATCTTCCCATCAAATTGATTCGTGCCTTGTACGGCATCAATCGCGAAAAAATCCACAAATACGTGCTCGTGTCTTAGAAGCCAGTTTCAGAGAAGTCTTACGATGGTTTGCGGTGACAGCATGTCAATCACTGCAAGGCATCACTCCACATGATTCCACATCAAGCCAAACGCTTTTTTGAGAGAAACAAAGTAGCCTTGACGCAACTGGCAGATCCCCGCATATACACTCAAACCAAAAAGCAAATCATTTTAAAACCTGGAGGTAGCGGTTCTCTAAGAAGTGTCATCATTCACTCCCTCTTAAAATGGGATCCCAATGCCCCCATATTCATCCCCAAAGAAAAAGCCACTCCCCGACCCAAACGTATCCAAAAGAAAAAGAGCAGTGGTGTCAAGAACAGGTCACAGCCTAAGAAAAAGAAAAGCCCCCAGAAAAGATCCCAGAAAACAGCTTCTACCCGCAAGACAGATACTTCGGCCAGGGCGCAATCTTACATCCCCAAACCACGACCTGCAGCGACGGTGACCACGTCTCCAGTAGCCTTAGATTCTTCCACTTCTCCGTTGCCAGTGATGCCAGCTGTTACGGGGTACAAAAGTTGCAAACAATAACATCCAACGCAAAGTAGATTCCCAGCCAATTTTTAATGTTCACCCAAGCTAGGGCTCAAGACGACTGTCCTTCATACAGAACAGATTAGTAGTTGTACACCAGGGCAATAGTTTTTCAAAACTACAGAATGGAGATATAGTCAGGATTCATAACATTATAAATTCTTGCTTTTACAGTGATGACAAATACAGACTCCAAGTCCTATGGGTCAGAATCTTTATCAGTATCAGCTGTGTGAACTATGTAGAATTTGTTTCTAACATTACCATATCTGACCGCTTAAAATCCTTTAAACTAAAACTACCATATACACCCATGTCTCTTGTCTTAATGATAATCAATATTTATACAATAAATTGGAGGGAAATGTTAAGCATTAATATGACGGCAACACCAGCCAAACCCAATCTGACACCCGTTCTTCCCCATTTGATAAAAAAATGGAAACCCGTGTCTCCAGGAACTTCTCCTCCAGCTTTGACATCCTCCACCTCTTTAGCCGCTGCTGCAGCTGCTAACTAAGTATCCTCCCCCAAAATCAAAGAACAAGAGAGATCGGGTATGTTAAAGTGTTTACTGGATTTATCCAAGCTAGAACTGTCCCGATTTAGTCCCTTACGAACCCCTCCACGACGCGTGATGCCTGTCATCAAGTTGATACGACGTAGAGACAATCAGTGGTGAAGCATTCCACTTTAAAAAGATCTGGGGAAGACGATGGGTATCAGTGTTTTTGTGTTCCTGAACACCAAAAGATGTCCCCTAAAAGAAGTGCACACCACCACCATCGTCGTACTCATGTCCAAAGAGGAAAAGGAAAAAGAAAAGGACAGTCGCTTAGCCAAGCACCGACGTCTACCCCAGAAAAGACCCCATCATCCAAAGAAAAAGAGGAGCGACCAAAGGGGAGGATTTTTTGGTGCTAGAACGGTAGAACATATGCTCAAGCAGTCTGGTCTATCAAATGTTATCCGTAAATACATCCCCAAAACATAAGATAAAAGGACGCATGTCAAGCAATGGATTTCAGTGTATTTTTTTTGTGCTCCTGAACCATAAAGATGTCCCCTAAACAAAGTGCACACCACCACCATCATCGTTCTCCTGTCCATAAAAGAAAAGGAAAAAGAAAAGGACAGTCTCGTCGTTTAACCCCGCATCCGAGAAAACGCTAAGTCAAGCATCGACGTCTACCCCAGAAAAGACACCATCGTCCAAAGAAAAAGACGAGCAACCAAAGGGGAGGATTGTTTGGCGATATAGAAAAAAAGTCGTCACATTTTTGACGAAGTGATAGTCAAAGAGTTCGTCAAAAAGTCTGGTTACAAACCCTTCGACCTACTCCAAAAAATAAGATAAAAATGCGCGTGCCAAGTCATCGACGTCAGTGTACTTTTTGTGTGTGCCCCTGAACAAACAAAAATGTCATCCTCCAAAAGCCACCCCTCTTCTACCCCAAAGGAAAGAAAAGGAAAGGACTGCCTCCTCATTTAGCCAAACACTGGGACTTGTTGTTCGTCCTGTCCAAAGCCTCTCCACCCATGCGAAAACAAATCATTCAAACAGCCTCCAAAGACTTCATCGATACCTTGTGCGAATATTGTCTGAATGCCTTGAAAGGAACGATACCTTTGTCTCAGCATCAGAAAGAATGCTTAGCCAAGCATCGACACGTTCTTTGCCAAATGGTCCAAAAGAAAATACCCATCCGTCAAAAGAAAAAGATATTGGTACAAAGCGGAGGATTTGTGCACCTGTTGTTAGCACCCATATTAAACGCCACACTGGCACCACTGATTACAGGACTCGTGGGAGCTACTGCTTCACAAATGGCTTAAAGATAAAAGGATCAAGAAGATAAAAGGGGCCTCTGGAGTCAAACGACCTCAGACGTGACCTTTGGAATTTGATGGAAGGACGAAGACGGACTTTAGTGCCTTACAAACGACGGATGGAATTTACCTCCCAGTCCTCATTTGACCGAGATGTCCCAGTTACAACACGAATTGCAATCGTTGATGGATCGAAGCGATTTGTCAGAAACGGAAAAATCTCAACGGTACGGTGACGTGTTGCAACGACTTCAACTCTTTCACCAGAAAGACTTAGACGAAACAGCTCGACCGAATCTGAAAGTTTTAAGACCCTGATGAAAAGTCCATCATCACCACCACCACTCTCAGCGACCAAGACAAAAAAAAAGGATAAGAAGAGTTTCAAACTCCACTAGAAAAGTACGCAAGTTAACACCACCAACATCCAAAATTGGTTGGATTAAAAAGATGATGGCAACCCCTTCTTCCTCAGAAGAGAAAAGGAAGGTGAAGACAGAAGTTAAACAGGAACTGCTTATCACTGTTCAGACATCCTTCTCGACACCTATTGCTCGTTGGACACACAAATCATTACAATCCAAGAAAATACCACGCGAAGAAATGAGTAGCATCCGTGAAAGATCGGGTGACTTATTAAAAAAGGTCTTAATGGAGAATTTGTTAGCCAGCATTTACTACGATCCGTCCCATCCTGCGGGATACAGAGGAATTCAGAATTTGTATCGTGCTGCCAAAACCCGACTGAAAAGTTTCCGTTTACCTCAAGTGCAACGATGGTTACAAGAACAAGCCACGTACACCTTACACGAACCCATAGGACGAAAAATTTCCAGAAGTCGCACCCGAGTGGAGGGCATCGATTTAGCCGATGTCTCTCATTTGGCCACCTACAATCGTAGCTACAAATATTTGTTTTGTGTCATCGACGTCTTTTCCAAATTTGCCCGAGTCATGCCATTGACTTCCAAATCGAGCAGTGAGTTAGTGCGAGCCCTCCAACTGGTGTTGAAACAAAGTGGTCGTCACCCTCTTCGGTGGCAAACCGACAAAGGCACCGAATTTCTGAACCAAGCTTTCCAAACAGAATTGAAGAAACGAGACATTCATTTTTTCACCACCGAGAATCCAGAAACCAAAGCCAGCATCGTGGATCGTTTTCAAAGCACCTTGAAAGAACGCATGTGGAAATATTTTACTCATCAACACACTCTCAAGTACATCGACGTCCTACCACACCTGGTCAAAGCGTACAACCAATCTTAATTCGGCGAATCGGATGTGCCCCCCAAGAAGTGACTCCCGACAACAAAATTACTGTCTTTGAGCGGCTGTTTGGTACGTCCCCGACTATGGCAGTCCCCAAGAAAGGTGGAGTGTTGACGACGAGAGATTGGGTGCGCATTGGCAAAACCAAACGCACTTTCCACAAAGGTTACTTACCCAACTGGACCACCGAATTGTTTTGTGTCACTGGACGAGTGCGTGGCCGTCATCCTGCCGTCTATAAATTGGAAGACATGAACGGGGAAGTGTTAAAAGAACTTTTTACTTGCCCGAGTTACAACTCGTGACCAAAAAAGAAGACGAAGTGTACGAGTTCGAAGCATTCTCGATCGAAGACCCCGAAAAGTGGAAAAAACGTCGTGTCAAGGAAGCCAAAGTACACTGGAAAGGATATCCGCCGAGTTTTGACTCTTGGATCGACGCTTCGCAAGTCATCGACAAAAAGAAGTGACCATAATGCCCTTCAACACAGCCTCAACCACCACAGTGACCACTCCTTCACCCACTTCTTCTCTGCAAGATCTACAAAAGCAACGTCTTTTTATGCCAGGTCTTTTGTGGTGTATTGTGTCATCGGTTCTGCCATTGACAATTTGAGCCTGCAACAAAAGGGGAGTATTGTTTGGCGATATAGAAAAAAAGTCGTCACATTTTTGACGGAGCGATAGTCAAAGAGTTCGTCAAAAAGTCTGGTTACAAACTCTTCGACCTACTCCATAAAATAAGATAAAAATGCGTGACAAACAATTGTGGACCATTTTACTGAGCAGTTTCATCGGTTACCTTCTCCCCAATCCTTCCCCGAAATACTCTAATGGTAACAACGTTAGTCTTGCGCCCAACGTCAGTCACACTCCCAACAGTCACCACCAAAACAGCAACAATCCTCTTTAGACACTCCTCTGACCTCCAGTGACCCATCGGACAGCAGAACTTTGAAATAATGAATAAAAAATTTTACTTAAATTTATCCAGTGACAGTTCTATGGATGTGTTTCCCCACAATACTTTGTGCTGTTTCACGGCCAAATTACCTCGGACCATCCATTGGATCACGAAGCCCATTGAGAAGTGGCTTTGGTAGAAATGATTCACTCTGCACAAATTAAAAATATCACTGAAAATCAAAACACTTTTGAGGTCGAAGTTCTGAACGACCAAGTGGAACAATACTTGAATGAAAACGAAACTGTAGATGCCTCTATGAAACGACAAGTTTCCCCTGATAATCCACGATACATCTATCTGATGAAAATTTCCGCAGGCTATTATTTTAGCGGTCAACATCTGGTGGACACGATTGCTTCCAAATTCAATGCGCTGTTTGGCAAAGCCTGGGACAAAACGAAACGAGGTGTCATATCCTCGAGTACCATAAATTGGCTCGTCGCCTCCTGATGAAATTTTCGGATGCCAAAATGTTGGCTGGCCATTACATTTTGTCCTGAATTGTTTGACATTTTGGGTGGAGACCTCAAGATGGTCACGGGTAACAACATGCCGCCCATCGCCAACAACTTGACTTTTGCGAAGATATTTCCTTCCCCTGTAGAACTGAACCAAGGATTAAATTTGATCTTTGTGTACTCTGATGTGGTGGAGTACAGCGTGGTGGGACACACATCCACACCGTTACTGCTAGTCATTCCTTTCAAAGTGGATTCAGCCACAACCAATGACGAGAAAGGTGGAAACACCTATCACGTTCACCGCGAATTTGTACATGCTCACTATTTAACCGTCAGTGAGTCGTATTTCGACAGTGTCAACATTGCTATAAAAGGAGTCTGGGACAAAATATTTCATTCATCGAATGGAAAGTTACTGTGAAACTCCATTTTCGAAAACGGTTCTCTAACGACTTGTAAGTCATACATCCTGTGTATCGAGGAGTCGCTCGACAGCGAGGACATGATTTAAGGGATACGCTGAAATCGGTGTTTCGTTCGGTGGTCCCCGTTTTGAAACCAATAGTGACACGAGGATTGCAAGCCTTGAAAGACGCAAGGCAAAGAATTTCTCCAAAATGTCATCATCGACAAACAAATCCCCAAAGAAGCTTTCTTGAGAGCAGGCAAAAATGTCTTGCTTCAAACTGGCAAAGACATTTTGGGTCGACGAGAAACTCTTATAAATGCCCTGGACACTGCCCAGTCAGGCATTCCCGCTTCCCTGACGCCACAGTAAATACAAGGCAGAAAGAGACGACGAAGACACCCCTCCAGACGCTTTCACACACCCAGAGCTAGAAAGACAAAGAAAAGAAGAACCGTCTGAGAATTAGACATTTTTAATATTAAATAACAGAGAAAAAATGATGCACCGAGAGTCTTGCGAATGTTCCAAGTCGGAACTGGATCTGTTTGCCATGCCACCAACTATGATGACGATGCAAAAATCCCAATGGGAAGAATTTCATCCCATCTTCTCTTTGACACCTCGGCCCCCATCGAATTTGAAATCAAAGGACAGCCCGAAGATTACATCGATCTGAATAGCAGTTACTTGTACCTGAAAGTCAAATTTCTCGATCCGAATGGAGATTCTATAGACGGTAACGAGGAAGTAGCTCCCGTCAACAATTTCATGCATTCCTTGTTCAGTGAAGTGGATTTGTACTAGAAAAACAAACTGGTCAGTAGCAGCATGGATTCTTATCCTTACCGAGCGTACCTCGAAAGTCTCTTGAAGTACGGAAAAGAAACCAAGAACATCCATCTGGATGCTTGCGTGGTATGGAAACCTGACACGGTAGGCAAATTCAGTTACGCCGATTTGATTACAGAGAAAGAACCAAACCACAATGTGGGATTCAACGACCGACGAAACAAAATCAAGGATGGACGTAGATTAGAACTGATGGATCGTTTGTATTTGGACAAGTGGCTACAAGAGAGGTATTTGCTGAACGGAGTTGATGTCCGCCTACGTCTGAATCTCAGAAGAATCGCCTTCCATTTGATGGCTGATGCTGCCAATGACAAAGCAGTAATCAAAGAAGCAAGACCCTACGTGCGACGCGTGGAAGTGTTACCTAAAGTGGGAAACGATATCAGTCACACTTTGAGCAGAACGACCGCGAAGTATCCGATACGTCGAGTGGAAGTGAAAACTTTCACCATGCCGCTGAACTCCGATCCAAGATCGAAGATCATCTGTTCCAAGAACAGTTACCCAAACGTTTAATCATTTGCACCGTTAGCAATGCAGCCCTCAACGAAGCCCCGATCAAAATCCTTTTAAGTTTGTTCATTACAACGTGTCCAAGATTGATGTCAGTCGAGGTGGCAAGAACTTGCGTACCAGTCCCTTCGAACCTGACTTTGACAAGAAGAATTACTTGAGGTCGTACTTGTCCCTGTACGAAGCTACCGGACAGCTAGGGACCAACAGTAGTCACGGCGTTTCGTACGACGATTATACAGGAGGTTACGCTTTGTGGGCCTTTGATTTCACTCCAGACCAAGGCAGCAACGAGGGACATTACCACCCTATAAAATCAGGTCAGCTTCGGGTGGAACTTCAGTTTGCTACAGTTCTACCCGAGACGGTGAACGTCATCCTGTATACCGAATCCGACAATACGATAGAAATCAACAGTTTGAGAGAAGTCATTCTAGACTATTAGAAGCTATGGAAGACTCTTATCCCTCTTTGAATGGTGGAGAATCTTTGGAAATGGAATGGGAGGATATCTTGTTAGCAGAACCAAAAGATAAAGACGAAGAGAACATGGTCATGTCCATATGGTCAGAACAAGAACAACATTTAGTGTTCTGTTTTGCCAAACACCTGGCAGAAAACATTACAGGGCTGACCAAGAAAGATTGCTATGGATGGCAAAACGATCATCCCAGTCAAATTCAACATGATAAATGTCTGATGATGAGTCAAGAAGAAAAATTGGAGGAGTACCTGGATGACGCTCTGGGTCTCATCTCAGAAGAAACAGTGTTGCATCAGTGGTATAAAGACTTGCGTGATCATACCTCCCCTCCACTGAGTGCCCTAGAGACCCATCGCACCGAATCTCTCTTGGCCCAGAGTACGTAGACGAAGCGAAGAGACGATTACTTGACAGAGATTTTCAAGCAAAAAGTCAGGCTTGAATTGATGACTTATCATTACCTGTGAAACAAGAAAAAAGAAAACAAAATGGATACCTAGGAACTTTATTACCTTTTGAAAAACAGTTCGTACACCGCTTCTTGGAATCCTGTCGTGTGCGCTAAAGATCAACTTCCTCGTCGCAAACCTAAAGACCATCAAGCTTGTGTCATCAACAGTCATCTCCCAGGAACCCACTGGGTAGCCGTCTACTTTCCCCATGATGCTAGTGTAGAGTATTTTGATACGTATGGATTACCGCCTTTGGAAGACGACATCATCGACCTTATGAGAAGAAATGCCCAGACGACTTGCTTCAATAATGTGAAATTACATGGCACAGATTCTATGATGTGTGGACAGCATTGTGTGTATTTTCTTCATCAACGCAGTCTTGGATATCCGTTAGAACATTTAATGACTTATTTTGATCGTGACTCTTCTAGAAACGATGGAAAAGTAGATCGATGGTTTTGTGGCCATTATGGATATCTCTTATCTTTAGCTAGGAAAAGTAGCGTACATTAATGGCCAAATGACCTCCATCAGTGGAAGTCTAACTTGACTTGACAATGTTGTCAACCTTGTCAATAATGTGTTATTTGATATTGTATGAATTGTTATATTATGTGTTGGTTAATTGTTGGTTGAATAAAAATGTTATCAAAAAGTGTTGGTGGTTTGTTGTAAAAATTATTTTTACCACTATACATGCTCTTTGACTTCTCTCTGTCCCTCACCATTATGTGAGCCATAGCGTTCCTACCCAAAAAATTATAGGGATGTTTCCTATCGCGTCCGCGCTTGAGCCATATAAATCGGAGCGGTCTCCAGTCTGACCATCAATGGACTATGGCGCAGGGCCAGCCGTATGGCAAGTCCATAAAAACAAAACAAATAAACAATAACAAAATGCCATTTAGGACTAAAGTAATTGCTAGCCCGCATGGAGAGTCCACAAACCCTGGACCAAAAGCAACTGCTACCCAAAGGGCAAGTCCAATAAACAAAACACAAAAAATAAGGTAAGTAGGAAATCGACAAATTGACTATGGCACAAAGCCGGCCAAACAGCAAGTCCAAACGCGTAACATAAAATTCACACAAATACCAAAGGTAACATCAACACATCACCTTCTACCTTATTATCTCCCCTGCATGGTAATATTAGAAAAATATCCTTCGAGTAGTACAATTTTTTCATGATACGAACAAAAGCGCAACACAAACCAGATATAAAAATGGACTCTGGCACAAAGCCGGCTAAACGGCAAGTCCAAACACGCAACATAAAATTCACACAAATACCAAAGGTAAGATCATCACACTACCATCTACCTTATTATCTCCCCTGCATGCTAGTAACAGAAAAATTTCTCATCATTTTATTATTAACTCCTATATATTAAAAAAATGTATATATATATATAGTAGTAGGTATATATATATATATATATATATATATATATATATATATATATATATATATATATATATATATATATATATATATATATGTTGATGTATATATATATATATACATATATATATATATATCCTATAAGCGTTCCCATCTCTTTCCTACTTTACCACCACCCGCATGCACCCCCACTAAAATAGGTAGGCAAAAAGACACTAGGACAGCGACTAGACAGAAAAAAGAGAAGGAAGGCACGCAAGAGATGGGAAAATCACAAACCAAGCCATCACTCCATTTTTTGGTCGGATGAAGTTCTAACCACGACCACACGAACGGAAACAAAAGACCCACCAAATGGAGAAAACCAGAAGCTCTACCTGCTACTCCACAAAGGAAAAACACCCATCCCGCGGAGTATTCCAGGACGCTCTATCTGTTACTCAAAACTTCCCCTCTCTATTCCCACCCGGACAAGCAAGCCAAGCGGATGTATGGGATGCAAAACAGGTGCTAGGGAAAACATACTCGCAAACACCTGGGTGGGATCCTGACGTCAACAAGCCAGTGTTGACCAAAGATTTCCCACTAAGACCCCGACTCCGTGACGGAAAAGCCGGGAATGGGGGAACCTCCCCTTCCTTTTTGTTTTTTGTTTTGTTTTGCTTTTATTTTGTTTTGCTTTGTTTTTGTTTTGTTTTGTTTTTGTTTTGCTTTGTTTTTGGGCCGGACAAGCAAGAGCTAACCAGTTCGAGTGACAATTCCACCTCGCACGAAGGTGCTATTGTCGTTCCAACTCGAACTGGCAAAGCCGTGAAGTAGACGGGAAGCTCTACCCGCTACTCCACAAATCAAAATAAACCCCGACCCCATGGAGCAGTCCAGGAAGCTCTACCTGCTGCTCCAAAATTCACTCTCC
>JAECUM010027318.1:0-26193 GCA_016617855.1 Megalonaias nervosa | reverse complement strand
ATATATATATATATATATATATATATATATATATACACACAATACCTTGTGACACTAGATTCGATATATATTAGCACAATACCTTGTGACACAAATTTTTATGTATATTTACTCAATATCTAAATACATATTAGTGTGTGACACAAAATCTGATATCTAAGTTTCAATCTCCTCTGATGAGGCAGAATTCACACTGTATCTAAAGTGACATGTTTGTTGACTACTCTGTCGACACTATTTCAATGTCAGCAAGTATGTAGCCACTGCAAATGTAATGCATAATTGTATTTATACTTTTTTTGAACATATACTATACCTGGAAGAAATATTCCTGGAAGTGTCAGGCTGGATGAAAGACTTGACACAGAGTCATTTCTCTTCAGAGACCCTGATCCCTGTTTGAACCATATCATTAATGGCTCCGAGAAGAACATATTTGTGACAGTCACGGCTCACACTCCTCAATGAACACAGTCAAAAATCCCTATACCTTTCCACTTTTTTTTATAATTTTACAATTACTTGGATCAAATTTCCACTGCATATCATTATATGTGAAGTATACACAGAGTGAACTGGAAATTAATGTGATTATCTCTTCGATTAAAAGTTTCATGTATGCCAACAGTATCATACACAGCTTATTTTTCTCACTCTATGTGCATGTACAACACGTTAACTCATGCACATATCAAAATCTATATAATTATATCTTTGGGATGATTCTTAAGGTCTCTGATGATGGCATTTCACTCAATGTATGTTGTTTCCATATGGTCTATAAGCAAGAACTGTCAGGCTTGCAACACTTCAATATGTGTCCTTTACTTTTTCTCTGCATATATACATAAGTTTATTAATTCCAAAATTCATTCTTTATTTTTCCTATATGGTGAAGCTGCCAATTGTTAATGATACAAGGAAATATATTTTTTTTTAATCCTGCTGCACTGAAAGACTACCTACAATAGAACAGTTGCTATTATGTATTTCAAATTTCCTTGCATAGTGTTCATATCTTCTGCATAGTGTTCACAACTTTTGCAGTGTTCATATCCCTTGCATTGTGTTCTGTCCCAAGAATATCATTCCTAAAGCTTTGCATACTTTGCAAATACCTTCCATGCAGTACTCCATCTAATGTAATTTATAGTAGCAAAAAGAAATACAATTTTTATCCATTAACACCGAACAATCAATTATCACAAACTGCAGCCAATAGAAGTTATCCTGAACATTTTGTAGAATGCATCTCATCATCTAAACTTGTATTTTCTTGTGGTGAATAAACTTTTCTTATGAAAAAATATTCTTAATTTTTTGCACCATATATCACCTACAATTCAGAGTGTAGTCCACTTCAATGAATTGATAATGTAAATAATAGATTAGAAGCAAAATCCACGACTGAAGTGATAAAAGCCAATGCATGACATGACTGCAAGAAAGATAATGCATCAAGGTGAACAGCACATTATATAAATTTATTTCCAGTATGAGGAATTTAGATGTGTTGAATCATTACAAATTTAACGTAAATTCTGCAATACAAGGGTAGTATTGACATTATTTTCTCTGATACACACACAGTATGTGTTATGTCAAATGGGGCAATTAATGATGCACACCAAGCCTTTTGCTATAGCTATAAAACAAACTTCAACGAATTACATTACAGCTTTGTTAATCCCACTGCTACTTCAAGCCACATTCATCAATATCATTGATCCATAGACTGGTTTTTAGGTCATCCCAAATTCATCCATAGCAAAAATGAAAAAGAATATTGTAATCCAGTCTAAAATTCTCCCAGTTTGAAATAAGCCACTGTGCCAGTATCTAATAAAAAAAGATTTTCTTTCAATGAATTATTTTTGGTCTCTGTTCATCTGTATTAATCACATTTCATTTTTCATCAGCTGTTTTCCATTCCTTTACACTGCAAATGTATATCCACACTTGACTTGTACACTTGGAATTATCTGTGTAAAACAAATGAAAAAAAAAATAATGATAACTTGAAACGGAAAGAAATGTTACAGAAAAATATGAACACCTATTGAAATGTAACTGCTTAATGTGATGAAAACTCCAATATCTGTATTACAGATCAGATACACCAATCATAAGCAGGTGGTTGCTTAAAAAGCAATATACCAGTATACTTGCTTACAAGTTGGATCCGACTGCAAACTGCAGAGACACAGATTTGCTGTGACATAATGTGCCAGCATATCTAGGTCTATGTCACATAATGTGCCAGCATATCTAGGTCTATGCAGTTTACTTGGATTAATAAGAAGGGCAAAGGGCATCAAGGTCTCCGTTTTCAGCTGGACCCAACTTGCATGTGAGTCAATACAGTAAGCTAATTGCTGCCATTCTATTATTGCCTTCTCCACAGGGAACTGTTATTCTATAGAAATCTCTGCTCAGGTAAAGTGCCAAAGTAATATGGCAATAAAAGCTTCTGTATATCATATGATACTGTGTGATGTCATGTAATATCAGCATGTGGCAAATTGGTGCATGCTGGAAAAAGTTTAATAAATCACACAGTCAAGTACAACATCCTGTAGTCAATGGGAAAACTACTGCATACTGTCCTACAACAGATCCCTGATGTAGAGCCAATCAGAACTGAAGAATTAATCATGTTACATACAAAATATTATTTAGCTGAAGGGTTAAAAACTGGCTCTTTAAACATGATTCCTTAATGTAGTGAATTTCAAGGCAGTTTAACTCAGTATTTCAAATTATTTCGTCAAATCTCGAAGAATACATGCTCTGTACCCTAAAAGTATCACAGTATAAAATACTGAACATTCTTAATATACTGCACACCTGATAGCAAAAAGTAAAATATACTGATTAATGTATACTGTACAACAGACTGCAAAGAGTATAGTAGATTGATTTAAGTATACTGTATACCATACAGCAAAAAGTATGCTGATTCATGTATACTGTACAACAGACTGCAAAATGTATAGTATATTGATTCAAATAGTAGCACACTGTATACCAGACAGCAAAAATTATAGTATACTGATCCATGTATACTGTGCACATACAACAAAAAGTATAGTGTACTGATTCATGTATACTGTACACCATACAACAAAAAGTATAGAATACTGATTCATGTATACTGTACACCAGGCAATAAAAAGTATATTAATTCATATATAATACATACCAGACTGCAAACAACATGTAGCAAGACTACATACCTGACTTCAGATTGGGATCCATGCTGGCTAAATTAAAAGTGACTGAACAGCATTAAGATCCCAATCTACAAATGCAAAGACCCCAATCAGATGATTTTTTTTTTCTACTTTATGCGGTTCATGCTAATTTCTCCAAAACTGTGCTAAAAGCTTAAATGTGCAAAAACTGCACATCATATTTTCAAGTCCTAAATTTACTTCATTAAATTTCACCTATGCTTGGAAAACCTGCCCTTTTCTTCAAACGGAGGAGTATGGTAAATATTTCCCCATAATTTTCAGTTCTATACCCGAAGATGAGTCTGGTTCAATACTGTTCACGACTGGACATATATACAAACAAAATAGAACACAATCCATAGTAATATGGATCTGCTGTGAAACTGATCCATGGTTCTTTCGTACATCATGAAGTTATTTAAGCCTTGATTTTGTAGTGAAGAATACTCCGGAAAGTGCATTAGTGAGATTTAATGACTTCAGATGAAAGCAGTAATACATTATATTACAAACAATCAATAATCCAATTTTATGGGGATGAATTCATTCATTCATTTCCATGACATCTCACACTGTGAAGAAAAGTCAGCTGAAATTTGGTCAATCTCGCAGTCTCACTCCTTGAATTCAATTTGTTAATAGATTTCTTATGCCTAGATGTTTCCAGGTGATATCTGATGCAAATGAGCAAGCCATGTTTTTGAGAAAACCTGTAAATGGAATGTAACAAGAATCACTTCAGTCATGATTGTGTAAATATACCACATCATCTGCAACATACCAACATATGGTGAAAGTAAACTTAAAGGAAGCATTGTTTGCATTTCAAATCCGTTCACATGGGTGGCCTGGGAAAAACTCATATCAAAAAGAATTTTAAAAAATCCTCACAGAATATTTTATCCAATTAATTCTGAAAGTATTACATGCATACATAAAACTTTAAAAGAATAATAAATGCTCACTGTGGCTGATTGTACATTAATAAATAACAAGTTACCATCAAAGAAATTATGAACAATCCCTGATCATAATTCTGCCAGGATGTCTGACAGAAAATAAACACCCCAATGTAAAGATAACAGTACTGTAAACACTGGTAAAGTGTACTGGGTGCTGCTAAAATAAATGGAGATACACTGGAACAATCATGACATAATGTGGGGCTCAGTGCAAGCTATATCATCTAGGGTCTAAGTACAAAACCTGCATTTTACACATATTCTTGTGTTTACCAGATGCACCAACATCAGCAGGTCTTGATCCAGAATAAACACCAACTCAGCCTGATAAAGCTGCCCGAGTGACAGATTAACAAAACACATTAAGCACCCTCAGCTAACAATTCAGCATTTAACACCATATGCAAATTTGTCGATAAAAATTAAATTTGAAGGAATTTCCTGAAAAAAAGTTTGCATTTCAGTAAATGTCTGCAAACTGATATCTTGTTTATTCAGAGCCAACACCATGCTGACAAATGAGTTCAGGAATTACTACTGCCTTGCCCAATGAGTCAAGAACAATGGGAACTTTGTGTACAAACATTTCCTAAATGTAGCAAACTACAGATGCTGATATTACCTGTTTATAATTAAGATGCAGTGCATTGCAACATGTTTTTCACATGTTTTTTTTCTTTGTCTATATGTCAAATGTGGAAGCTTTTGTTCGTTTTGTTCAAACCAGTTCTTTACTTGCAAATCCCCTACTCATTGTTCTTATAAAATTCAACTGCATAGTTTACAACTTAGAACATTCAAAAGTGCTACTGTCACAAAATTTAGTGCAGGTATTACCTGCCCCTAATTACCTGCCCCTGATATGAATGTGGAAGGAATCTCTTAGTCTAGAACAAAGAAATGAATAATATAAAGATGACAGTGTAGGCAATTTGTAATATATAGCAGTGGCCCTCATGTGACATTACAAATCACTACTTCATGTCTATAAATAGAATGTAGCTCCAACTTTGGACAAACAGATAATAATATGGTGGGCCAGTACCAATATTTAAATTATAAAATACCGTACTCAGAGAAAATGAATAAAGCAAATTCATTTTTAATCAATATAATGAAGCAGTAATGAAAATGACAGATATTTTTATAAATACTTTTTCTTGCTGTCTAATAACCAATACATACGGATGTTCTACTAATATACACAGTTATTTTAAGATCCATTTAGACTTGTTATCTATTTTTCTGATTTTATTGTTTTATTGTTCTTCGAACACTTGTAAAAATTTAACTTTTTCATTTATAATAATAATAATAATAATAATAATAATAATAATAAACAAACAATAGTAATTTCTTTTCTACTAAACTCAACTAATGTTAATGGAAAATACAACAGCACGGGTAGAAATTCTGGGTATGAAACATCCCTGTTACAAAATGACATATGTACCCCACTAGACTCCCCCCCACCAAAAGATATGTGAACTTATAGTCTTTTATATGAGTCCAGGCCCTTGAGTCTTTGTATCATTTCTGTACCATAACAGCAATTAAATGATCAAGTAGCTAAATATGCTGTAACATAGGGAAAACATTTTTTTCACTTTCAGTTAAAATCATGGGATTTTTCTGAGGGGTGTGGGCATATAAGATTGAATTTGAAATGATTAGTTTGTTTTGCTCTATTCAAAATGGGCATAGTTACAAAAAATTATTATTAAAATGTACATTATTATTATTATCATTGACTTCGAAAGATTTACAAATGAATCATACAAAGATCAAATAATAAAAACAACAACAACCACAACAACCACAACTATTATTATTATTATTATTATTATTATTATTATTATTATTATTATTATTAATATCCTTATATATCTTTGCTGAGTAAGTAAAACAATGTATAGAGGCAGGAACAGTTTCCATAACAACACTGTTTCACACTAATTATTCAAATGGACAACACACACAAGTGAACAATTAGATAAAGATGAAAACAAAAATAAGGTTTACTGAATGTTGTATTGTATGTTTGTCCAAAAGCAATATGGCCGATGGCACAATGCCTGCTGGGTAAATGACATCATACAGTATTTATAGCTGTCTAATCAACCCTATACATTATGAAATCAACAGTGGACTTGTGCCATATGTATAATCAATCTGGTCATTGACAGAGTGAACAAAATGATTAAAACTGTTGCATAAATTAAAAGAATACCGTGAATTCTAATTTGGGATGAACAGGTATGGAAATTTTACCATGTACCCGACTGGGTTGGTTTTCACAAAGTCAGGCTTCTCCACTCCCATTTTGTCTGGTTTCCCTACCCCCTTTTTGTCACCATTTTTGTCAAGCATAAAACATTTCTTGGATTTTTTAAAATTTTTATTACCAGCACCCAGAAAGATGAGGGGTGTGGAATCTGATATGGCAAGATCAAATTATAATCTTAAAAACCCAGCCAGACCAGGTATTTCTGGGTAGTGCAAAACCTGACTGGGTCTGAGTGGCCAGGTTGGGTGCCTGTCCATTCCTAATTCCAATGCAGTTGCACAATCTTAGCTTCTTGGGGCATATTTTCTCACCTTTATACTATGCAAATCACATATAGAAACTATATATATATATATATATATATATATATATATATATATATATATATATATATATATATATATATATATATATATATATATATATATACATATATACATATCTTATCTTTGGTTGAAATTATAAACAATTACACTCATATTATTAATTATTTGAATTTCTTTAAGATGACAAATCAAGCAACACCCACCCCTTTTTAAATGCCATGCCTTATCTCCTACCGGTAATCTTCACCAATTATTTTCCTCATTATTTACTGCTCTATTTTTCTGTAGTTAATCAATAAAACATAGGGTAAGAATGACCATTTATCTGCTGTTTATTTAATTATGATTGATGCTACAGTGTATTCTTTGTGTCCATTATCAACAGAACATTGTTTGCTTGTTTTTTAAATTAAATATCAGGGCTTTATCAACCGGGCAGGTGGCTTAGTGTCTAATGTTTTGCTGACAGAGAGCAACAAAGCAATATTCTAAAGTCAGATTCACTCGATTGATTTTCAATGGATAAAAATCATTACATACATGTATTTAACTAGTCATCTGACAGTGATACAGCATTGCTAGTTTGGTCATCTGATGAGCTTAGATTTAATATTACCAAACGAACAGAAGGAAGTGATGAAAAAATGAAAAAGTGTAATCACCTAAATATTTTCAGTATGAGATGGACTTGTATTTATTAATTTCAGTCAATGCAGATTTTATTTATTACAGCACAATTTTTCAATCCAAATCCAAGTTCCTAGGGGCCCTGAGTGGCCGAGTGGTCTAAAACGTTCACAGTTACGGATCACTGCCATCTCACCTCTGTCTACATGGATTCAAGTCTCAGGCTTGACCAATGTTGGTATGTGAGAAAGCTTGGCAGTTACAGCTTCTCGTGGGTCGGTGGTTCGTTCCAGGGTTTTCCCTGGTTCTTCCTCCACCATTTATACTGGCTGCCATGAATAAGCCTATCTTGCACTGAAAAATGGCATTAAACTCTGTAACAACAACAACAATCAAGTTCCTAATCAGGAAAATTTTAAGGAGGCTGCATGAAGCACAAGATTTTTAGATTTTATACTAAAATAAAAATACTCTGCAGGATTTGGCTATGGAACAAGAAATGGTGTCATCAAAACGAATCATATTAGCTAAAACAAGAAACAAGAAAGAACAGACAACACTCCCACAATTTCTTCAAGCTGGCAGGCTCTTGAACAGTGACCATTATGAATGAAATGTAGTAATTAAACCTTGTTAAGCATCATTCATAATTCCAATGGACTTGTAGTAAAGTTATCAAAGTATCTCATTCCTCAGACGTTTCTTGTGATGAGGATTGTCTTTCTGTGTGGAGCAAATGTATGTATTCATGCAACAGGTTGTATATTGTTCAGCTAATTCTTTGTTAAATACACGTATTTAAAAAAAGCAACAGCTTTCTTAATTTTGTGCACTCGTACACACACAGACACTGATGCTCTCTCTCTCTCTCTCTCATAATTATACTCTATCTCACTCTTGTTTGACAAATAAGCACTTAAAAAAAGATACTGTTTTGCTCTCATATCTACAAAAATCTCTGTAAAACCAAAAGCTTCTCAAAACCAAATAAAATTTTGGTGCAGAGGGTTTTTGGTTGTAAGGGGTTTCACTTTATATCCAATTTTTTCTGAAAATGTTCCTTATAGGTTTCTGTTTTAGTTAGTAACAGGGCCTATGTAAATGCATATCAGTATCATTTTAGCAAATTTGAAAGATCGTTAAGCCAGGATTCTTTCTTCAATTTTGATGAGTTGCTTTTAAAAGATGTTGTAAACAGAAATTGTTTACAGATGATGCACCATATCATAAGTTCACTTGACCATATGGCCAGGTGAGTGAAGAAACCATTTTTCTTCTCGCAGTCACTGTGACATTGATTTCTCACCATATGACCACAAAATCAAGAATAATGTTACTGTGCTGAAATATTTATTTCTGCAGTCAACTTATCTTTGACCTTTGGAACCCAAGAAACAATTTTTCTTTTGATCATAGTGTCCTTGACATTTGACCTTTACAACCCAAAAATCAACAGGCTTCTTCCTTACACAAAGTGTAAGCCATCCGCAAAATTTGGTAACTGTAGATGTTGCAAATTATTATGCAGAAATGAAAATGGCAACACATGGGTGGATGGATATCATTACATAATATGCTTTGCTCTATGGCAGGCATACAAAATTCATTATGTTTTTCAGTATCATAATCTGACACTAGGTTCTTAATTAATAAGTGACAAACTTTGGCAGCAAATAGTCATCCATCAACTTTGTTCTGCATCAACCTTTAGTATATGTAGCCAACTAAATCAGTTATCTAGTACTCTGTTCTTTGACTGGATGCAGCTCAAGAATCAGATCCAATCAGATTGCTTGTTCTATCTGACCTAGGAAGACAGATGGGGAAAAATAATCATAGCATCCATAGACAATGACATACATCATATAACAATTGGTACAATTCCACCCATTCATAAAAGGAATTCTTTCAAGTAAAGAAAGCATATGTTCATCAGTGAAGCTGTCATATTAAATACCTAAAATATGTAACAAGTTCTCTCACTGGCCAATTAATATAGCATGTTACAGGCACTGATCTTTTATCGGTGATGAAAATGTGTCAAAATACTGTTATTCTGGCTGAATGGCAAGAGATTTCATGACCCTGATGTCAGGTGGATTAGATATATTACATTTATAATTCACTTAATATCGACTTTTTTGAAATTACAAGCCTAATTCTGGATCAAATACTTCAAGCATTATTAGATTATAAAAAGAACTTGATTATGATTTTATGAGTTATGGATTGTAACAGATGGTGTTACAAACGTGTTTTGCATTTCTGATTAGATGATAAAAAAGCATATTGGATTCATAGAGTATGCTATTACTGATTATGACAAAATATTTGTTCTTGTAACTGTACATTGATGATGAGAAAGATAAGGTGTAATTAGACCATAGGGGCCAAGAATTTTCATTGCTAGTTTGACTACTTAACCCAAATCAGGTACCATTTGCCTTTTTCTGACAGACTAGGAACAGGTAAGGTACAAATAGGTAGGTAGGTATAGGGTTTAAAAACACATCTGTACAATCCAGGACAAAGAGTGCCAAGTTTAGGTATAGAAAAGACATGCAAAAGAGATAAAGCCAAAAGGGTAAAATCGTTCAAAAGTAAATGTCCAATTTTTTTCAAATAAATTGCACTCTTCTAAAAGGTCCAAGATATTTTCCGTCATTATAGCTTTATCATCACTGGACACATCCCATAGCAAAAAGACTGCCTCGATTAGTTACCTTCTACAACATGCAGGAGGTCACATTTGGCCAGTTCAACATCCCTAAGCCCAGAGAAAGCGGGAAGGATTCTGGCCCTGGAATTTTGCAAGAGTGAATTATAGCAACTTGCTGGTGAGATACATCCAATAGTGCTTGTGACTGGCTGGCACAGCAACCCTTTACTCTACCACTTATAATTTGTTTTGATTACTGGGAACCTGTTTACTCAAACCTCAATACTTTTTATAGTACTGTTTTGGATGCAAAATTCCCTAATGACTCTCTCCCCTTCAAATAACACAAATGTAAATAATATTGAACAAATCTACTAAATTTAATTACCCATTTTATGTAAAAGAACAATATACCAAAAAATGACTAATTATTATATGAAAATGTTTCACAAAGTGAATTGATGATGATAACTGACAGTTTATCTACGTCATAATGACATGTTCATTTAAATAATATGAAAACAACAAGGAAACTGTACTTGTGTCAATAATGAAATAGGACAGGATGAGGAAGAACTGTACTTGTGTCAATAATGAAATAGGACAGGATGAGGAAAAACTGTACTTTTGTCAATAATGAAATAGGACAGGATGAGGAAAAACTGTACTTTTGTCAATAATGAAATAGGACAGGACGAGGAAAAACTGTACTTGTGTCAATAATGAAATAGGACAGGATGAGGAAAATGTTTTAAATGTCATGTATGGTACTTGCTAATAGAATATGATACTTATTGATTCACAAGTAAAATTGTTAACTCCTGACCAAGAACATCTTTGTTTTCTACTGCTCACTCCCCAGTTCATTAATCTATGACATGCATGAATTATTATAAATAATCAGTAATTGAAACCATATATTGTCCTGTTTTTATTGACAGAATAAAATAAAACATTAGTGGGTAAATGCACAAATGCAAAATAGTGATTCCTATACACATATCAGATCAAAGAACTGTAGTTCCTCACCCAAAGGCACCTCAATACAACATCCTCACCATAAGGCACCTCAGTACAACATCCTCACTATAATTCACCTCGGTGTAACATCTTCACAAGGCACAATGTAACATCCTCACTATAAGGCACAGTGTAACATCATCACTACAAGGCACCTTAGTACAACATCCTCACTATAAGGTACAGCATAACATCCTCACCAAACGGCACTGCAGTACAACATCCTCACTATAAGTCACCTCATTGTAACTTTTCACTATGAGTCATGTCATTCTAACATCTTTACTACAAGTCACCTCAGTGTAACTTTTCACTATGAGTCATGTCATTCTAACATCTTTACTACAAGTCACCTCAGTGTAACTTTTCACTATGAGTCATGTCATTCTAACATCTTTACTACAAGTCACCTCAGTACATCATCCTCACTACAAAACACTTCAATATAACATCTTTAACATAAGGTACCTCAATGTAACATCTTCACCATAAGGCACCTGAGTATAAAATCCTCACCATAAGATACACCAGTGTAACATACTCTCCATAAAGTACATCTGTGTAACACTCTCACTATCAAGCACATCAGCAGAGCAGCCTCATTTTAAGACACTTCAGTATAACATCTCCATTATAAGGTACTTCAGGACAACAATTCAATATAAGGCACTTCAGTATAACATCCTCATTATAAGGAATACCATTATAACATATAGCCCATAAGATACCTCAGTATAACAGTCCCTCTATTAGGTGGTTATATTTCTTCATCCTTTTATATCATGCAATAATAATACTATGAATAATGTACCACAGCATAAGAAAACCTCATATAAAATGGTACATTTTACAGATCCCATGAACAATATAATAAAGAAGGATCGCTGCAGTCTGACAAAAAAAGTTAATAGATTTTCTTGTGTAAAAACCAGAGGGCCATGTGGGTGTGATATTACTCACCTGACTTATATAGCCTGACAGTTGACCATTCATAAAGCAGGCTTATTTAGTATCATGAGAACACAACCCCTAATGTTGATTGGACCTATTTTACCACATTCTGATAACAATTCATTGCAAAGTGAAAGGCATAATTAGTATGCAGGTCTCTTCCTCATGATCAAAGTCATCCAAGATCTTACAAGTTATGACTGCAGACAAAATTTTAATTCGAGTCCCATGGCTTTCACATGCTGTTGTTGTTGCTATAGGGTTTGACGCCATTTTTCAGCATAAGATAGGCTATACATGGCGGCCAGTATTAATGGTGGAGGAAGAACCCAGGAAAACTCCAGAAAGAACCACCGACCCATGAGAAGCTACCCGCAAGCTTTCTCACATACCAACATTGGCTGGCTTTCACGTGAACTTAAGTTATAAGTTACAGGTTGATTTTTCTTAAAGCAATGGATATCTTTATTCTCAACAATTAAATCTGTTAGTCTTCCAGGAGAAAAGCATAATGAGGTATCTTTTATATTAAGAGCTAAAATAAAAATAAAAATGTTTAAAAAAATTTTAATATTGGCACTAAATATACAAAATGCCATAAATAATGCAAAACTGATAGACCCCAAAATAGCCAATGTTTCAGGAAATTTAATATGGTTGTACTAGCAACAGTCCAATTCTACTTCACTTAGCATATCAAACTTTCTTCCAATATTTAAGGATTTCAAATTTGGCAAATTTCTTAGAAATAATTAACTGCAAATAATATAACTCAGGTGTGGTTTTTATAAGAAATGTGTTCTTACTGGACAAAATCAATAAATTTAAAAAAAACCCACACCATTATTTGAAAAGAAGGATCTACAATTTAGAAAAGAAATTCTTATGTTAATTAAGTTACTGTACATAGTTTATGCTTGTCTGTAATGGTACATTTTATCTAATTAAATTTCTATAATACAATTTTTGTTTTCAGTTATAAATTACAAATTATGGATTTTAATGCCTAACATCTATTATTTTGTTACTTTTAAAAATTGTTCTAACAAAATTTACATATCTTCTATTCTAAAATTTATTTTGACTTGTTTGCATAATTTTTTAGCAAGGGGAAGAATGCTGTTTAACAAAAACCTGTGATTCTCAATAGTCATATTTTATGTGTTACTTCACTTGCTTTCCTTTAGTGAGAAGATGAATTGTTGTTGTTGTTGTAATAGGGTTTAAACACCATTTTCAGCACAAGACAGGCTATACATGGCTGCCAGTATAACTGGTGGAGGAAAAACCCTGGAAAACCATGGAAAGAACCACCGACCCACGAGAAGCCACTGGCAAGCTTTCTCACGTACCCACATTAGACGAACCTGAGACTCAAACCCACGCTGACAGAGGTGAGATGGCAGTGATCTGGAACTGTGAGCACTTTAGACCACTTGGCCACTTGGGGCCTCAAAAAGGTGAGTATTTTACAGGAAAAAAAAGAGGCCAAAGTTGGCCTGAGATTGCTTAGCTGGCTTAAATAACTTGACATTGGATCATGTCACTAAGCAGGCTTAAGTAGCATTGTAATAGTACAACCAATATCTTGATGATATAAACCAATTAAGGTAACAATTTCAACCAATCACAAGCAAGTAGTCTCCTAACATGCAGATCTCACTAATAAAAAAAATTGGTTTATAGTATTAAATTCAGAAGGAGCAAAATCCAAAAGGAATTCGGTCTCCATGGTAGCCAGTCAGATACAAGATTACCTCATTAATATGCACAGATCTTGATCATAATCAAACACATTCAGCATCTTGATAATATAAAACTAATTAACAACTCCAATTAAAATCTGAAGAGAAATGTAAAGTGCTATGCAAGAGTGTTATCAAGCTGAGTCAATTATATGCAAGATCGCATCATAATATGCATGAAAGTTTGATAAAAATCTGATCCCAAATGTGACTGCCGTATATAGCTTATCTTGCATTGAGTTAAATCCAAAACAACAATAGCAAATATATTATGGCCAGATGGGCCCTAAATGCATGGCATTCAATTTGAGTCTAAATGCATTGAATTTCATTAATATACACAGAGCTTCTCAAAACAAAACTCACTCCATGCAAAGCTTGAAGATTTTACTCAAAACAAAACTCCATGCAAAGCTTGAAGATTTTACTCAAAACAAAACTCACTCCATGCAAATCTTGAAGATTTTACTCAAAACAAAACTCACTCCATGCAAAGCTTGAAGATTTTACTCAAAAACACCATATAAAAGATATAGTCTCTAGAGTGTTTTCAAGTTGAAGCATCAGCTGCAAGATCACCTCATTACTGTACAGATCTTGCCCGTTACTGAACTCATGCCAGCTCTTGTTGATATAATACAATATTCCAAGCCTGATCAGAATCTGTTCCAAAATATTGTCTCCAGAGTGGTAACAATTAAGACTGGAAAAATGGCCTCCAGAGTGGTAACAAGACTGGAAATCTGGCCTCCAGAGTGGTAGCAAGACTAGAAATGTGGCCTCAAGAGTGGTAACAATTAAGACTGGAAATATGGTCTTACTAACAAGCCCAGCCAATCTGGCCTCTCTTTCTCCTTGTCAAACATGTCTGAGGGTTTGATGATACAAGCATATATTGCAGTTCTGATCAAAACTGGATCAGAAATATGGCTTGCAGAATGGTAACAAGATCAGGCAAAGATCAATTCATTTATATACAAGTATCTCACTTATGATTAAACTTGTCTGATATCTTGATGATATTCCAGTTTGAACAAAATCAGAAAAAAATACCCTGCAGATTAGTAACAAGTAAATGTCCATGAATGGATAGATGATGGATTGATGGACAATGGTCACTGCACCATACCATAAGCTCAGCTGGCCTTAAGGCCAGATGAGCTAAAAACTGGAATCAAATCAAAATATCTCAATACTTTAATCAGGAATTTTCCTAGAATTTTTGCAACAGAAGTACAGTCAAGACACCCAGTGATAGCACTTTAAAACCAACAGGCAATCCCAAGGAGATTTATGTACGTTCCTAAGATATATATATATATATATATATATATATATATATATATATATATATATATATATATATATATATATATATGGGGTCAATTAATAAAACTGGTGTCATTAACATTGTTCTGCAATATAATTTAGTAACTTCCTAATTTAATAGTAGTCAGCATAATATAATAATATTTTCTTTATTCTTAGTTGAATAATAAATATAAAAGCTTTCTTCTTCTCCACATATAATGTGAAAAGTTTGCTTAATTTTTACAAATAATAGTTTTGTATTTTTATCAACATTATACATTGTTCTCCAAGTTTTATTTCTTGAAAGTAAAAGTTATTAATATATACTAGTCCTAATATCTGGATAAAATATTAGCAGTGTTCATTCATAATTAACAAGTCATTATAGTTACTACCTAAACAAATTCAGACTCCCTTGAGACTTGAATAAAATTTGTCTATCTTGAATAAATATTTATGACTGACAGTATTACACCTTTCAAACAAGAATATTAAGTAAGCACCCAAGTTATATTCAAATGTAATGAGGTTGGGAAAAAAGGTATTGAAATAAAAGTTAAAATCAAATAAATGTTAAACAACTATAACATTGAGGTTAATCTAGGGTGTGAACAGATGGATGTACATAGAGCCATATTCAAAGATGCAAACTTATCACTGTGTCCATTAATATGGGCTAAACAATAGGTCAAAATGACTTATGGCACAATCATGCTGAACTCACCAAAGTAACCAACAGTGGACATAAAACTGAAGTGGAAGAAGCTACAAATATTGGTCACAGCCACCTATTTTAGGTGGAAGGTTGTTGTTCACCAATGCACAAAACTATAGCAATGTCCTTGATCCTGTGGATAATAGTACCCAAGAAAGTAACAAAAACATGGAATTTAAACAAAGTCATTGAATGAAAAATGAAGGTCAGGCTGATAAGACTTACAGCAATTTGGTATTTTACCCACCTAGCTGTATTCATGAAGTAATTGGATGACTTTCCAACCAATAATAAACAACTGAGGTAAACGAAAAACCAAAGTCAGGTAAGTGTGAAATTAATCTTCCATTGACTTTGGTAATTTGGTATTCTACACATCAAAATGCATTGACAAGTAACTTGATTCTATATCTAACTGAGGGGATGGTTGGTTATTGGTATTCAAATATAAGTCAGGTGAAAATCACTTAAATTTAATCTAGTGGGTGGATCAATATATGAACACAAGTGGACACCTTGTCTACTGGGTGGATCAATAAATTGACACACACATGGAAACCATGACTAGTGGGTAGATCAGTATATGAACACATAAGAGGACACCATGACTAGTGGGTGGATCAATATACTGACACACATGGACACCAAGACTAGTGGGTGGATAAATATATTAACACACACATGGACACCTTGTCCAGTGGGTGGATCAATATATTGACACACACATGGACACCTTGTCTAGTGGGTGGATCAATATATTGACACACATGGACATCATGACTAGTGGGTGGATAAATATATTAACACACACATGGACACCTTGTCCAGTGGGTGGATCAATATATTGACACACACATGGACACCTTGTCCAGTGGGTGGATCAATATATTGACACACACATGGACACCTTGTCTAGTGGGTGGATCAATATATTGACACACATGGACACTGACTAGTAGGTGGATCAATATATTGGCACACATGGACACCATGACTAGTGGGTGGATCAATATATTGACATACATATGGACACCATGAATGGTGGGTGGATCAATATATAGACACACATGTGGACACCAGGAGATTGCAATGTTAAGCTTGGACACTGACTAGTAGGTGGATCAATGTATTGGCACACATGGACACCATGACTAGTGGGTGGATCAATATATTGACATACATATGGACACCATGAGTAGTGGGTGGATCGATATATAGACACACATGTGGACACCAGGAGATTGCAATGTTAAGCTTCTGCCAGGGTGAGCTTGACAAAATCTAATTTTTTGTTAAGTGTGTATATAATTAGATTATCAAATGCAACTCTATTAAAACTTAAATTAACCGATGTTAGTTATTATGGTGTGACTGTTCAATTATATTTTCCCTCCATAAATTAAATATAAACCAATCATTAAAACAAATGATTACAATGGTCCCACACCATAAAGCCCCTCAGTGAATACAGTAGTCCTACACTATAAAGCCCCTTCTGTGAATACAGTGGTCCCACACTATAAAGCCCCTCAGTGAATACAGTAGTCCTACACTATAAAGTCCCTTCTGTGAATACAGTGGTCCCACACTATACAGCACTTTAGTGAATACAGTGGTCCCACACAACAAAACCCCTTCTGTGAATACAGTGGTCCCACACTATACAGCGCTTTAGTGAATACAGTGTCCCCACACTATAAGGCCCTCAGTGAATAAAGTGGTTCCACACTATAAAAACCCCTCAGCGAATACAGTGATCCCACACTATAAAACCCCTCAAAGAATACAGTGGTTCCACATTATAAATCCCCTCAGTGAATATGGTGGTCCCACACTATAAAGCCCCTCTGTGAATACAGTGGTCCCACACTATAAAGCCCCTCTATGAATACAGTGGTCCCACACTATAAAGCCCCTCTGTGAATACAGTGGTCCCACACTATAAAGCCCCTCTGTGAATACAGTGGTCCCACACTATAAAGCCCCTCTGTGAATAAGTGGTCGCACACTATAAAGCCCCTTCCATGAATACAGCTCTAACTCACTATAAAGTCCCTCAGTGAATACAGTGGTCCCACACTACAAAACCCGTCTGTGATTATAGTGGTCCTTCAAGTCCCTCAGTGAATAGTGGTTTCACACTATCTTAGGTCCCTCAGTGAATTTAAAAATGTATAAAAAATAGAATTAAATAATGCTGTAATATCATGAAAATCTCATTAACCAATCTGTTGAAAAAAACAAATCTCATTAGCTAATCTGTAGATAAATACAAATCTTATTAGCTAATCTGTAGACAAATATACAAATCTCATTAGCCAATCTGTAGACAAATACAAATATCATTAGCCAATCTGTAGACAAATACAAATATCATTAGCCAATCTGTAGACAAATACAAATCTCATTAGTTAATCTGTAGACAAAAACAAATCTTATTAGCTAATCTGTAGATAAACACAAATCTCATTAGCCAATCTGTAGACAAATACAAATCTCATTAGCCAATCTGTAGACAAATACAAGTCTCATTAGCCAATCTGTAGACAAATACAAGTCTCATTAGCCAATCTGTAGACAAATACAAATATCGTTAGCCAATCTGTAGACAAATACAAATCTCATCAGCCAATCTGTAGACAAATACAAATATGTTTGCAAATTTTTAAATGGCTTTTTGCAATAATGTTTTTGGCAAAAAAGCCTCAAATGGTTATAAATGTGTATATTAAAAACAAATTACAGCAATGGTCTGAACTTCTCATTAAACTAATCTGTTCACAAGTATAAATATGCCCACAGAATTTTGTTTCTACACATGTAGTTTTAGCTTATTGATATAATTTTTGGCATAAAAAGCCCCAAAAGATTATAAATATATGTATAAAAAAATATGAAAAACTGCAAGCAATGGCCTGAAAATCTACAAGTCATCTTTTAGGACCTTGATTAAATTAACAGATTGAAGTGTACGGCTCTAAATTTTACCAATTTTGTTCCATTAAACTCAAACAGATTTTGTATGATCATGATGAAACAGATTCTGGATGTATGTATGGATGATGTACAGATAGGTAGCAAGAAAACAGTAGACTGCCCTTCAGCTAGGGCAGTGGGAACATAAAAAGGTATTGTGATACAAAACCCATGTGAATTAGCTTGTACAACCATCACTCCACTGATTATCAGTGCTTAGAATGCCTCAAAACTTGTACAACCATCACTCCATTGATTATCAGTGCTCAGAATGCCTCAAAACTTGTACAACCATCACTCCATTGATTATCAGTGCTCAGATTGCCTCTAATCCAAGGTTAATGAATAAACTCCAATGAAAAATAATATAAATTCCATGAAAAGGGCAATATATAAATTTAATGAAAAGGGCAATATATAAATTCCATGAAAAGGGCAATATCTGAAAATTGGGAATTACATTTCCACACACAAAAGGACAATATTCAAGAAATAGGCCTAACATTTCCACACATAAAGAGGGCAATATCCAAGAAATAGGCTTTGCATTTCCACACATAAAGAGGGCAATATCCAAGAAATAGGCTTTACATTCCACACACAAAAAGGACAATATCCAAGAAATGGGCCTTTCATTTCCACATAAATTATCAGAATCAATGTATATAAATTTAACATGAAGTGGAAAGCGAGAAAAAGAATTAGAATCCAGCATTACATCAACAGTACCTCATGACTGTAGGACTAAAATCCACTGAAAAATGAAAACAGATTCAGTTCAACATTGAGACGTTGCCTGCCAATCAAACTAATTCCCACTTCATGTAAAAAAAGATGGCTTTCCTGATGAGTCCAGTTATTTCATGCCAAGTCCTGATACTGAAAAACTACAATTTCGAACAAGAATAAATTACACACCCAAATAATCTGCGTCTTAGGAAGTCAAATTCCATTTTATCCTGTACCCTTACTAGGTCATATATACCACTGTCAGTACTGAATAGCACAGTGAGATATAATCCTGTAAGGAGAGTAAACAAACTGAATAATGTAATACAGGCTTAATCAACTCCAGAATAAATTGTAAGCCACTTTGTGTGACTAATCACTATTGAACCCTTATGAGAGTTAAATCACTGCATTACAGTACATTCTAAATCACTTAAGTGGCTGACATGACTTTATCTTGAGTGTGTTACCAAAGAGAGAGAATATTTATTAAACACCTGCAATTAAGGGGATTATATATATATATATATATATATATATATATATATATATATATATATATATATATATAGATAGATAGATAGATAGATAGATAGATATATAGATTGTTACATGTAGGCTCGTACAAAAGTAACAAAAGAAAAGAGTGAAGGCAACAAGCTTTGTAAATCTTAACAAAATAATTTATTTCCCTAGAAAACAATGTAAAAATAGGAAATAGGACTTACGGTTTGTGAATATAATCCAAAATTAATCCTAAAATTGAAAAATATAAGTCCTATCACTAAACAATTCTAATTGAATCCAGGTTCGAATCTCTATGAAGTTCCAATATGGAAGGCGATGATGTCAGATGAGGTCGTTGTACTGACGGCAACAATTCCTTGTTGAATAACAATTTATAATGTTCCTGTTTAGAATTCCAGAATAAATTCCACTGAATATCTTTGTCCAAGTATTTCGTTGAAGTAGAATATTTCCCAGGGTGAATAAATTATTTTAAATACAAAAATCAACTCAAATAGCAACAACTTGACAAATACCTTGAGTACATTTTTACTACTGATAAATCTCCTAGCAAAATGGCTGTTTTAAGCCTCGATTTTAGATCACATGGTGGCTCACATGACAGGGAGACGTGATCAATAATTTGAACAGTGCAGTAAAAATAATGCCAATTATCACGTAGGCAAGAATAGCCCTATCTAAGAATCAGATTCTCATGCTGGAAATGTATTTAAAAATAAAACTGTTTACAATTCAGCTTACACATAGGCTGAAGATGACCTTGGTAATAGCCAATCGTTTTCACTCAATGTTTACAAAAACTATCAACCAAGGTGAGCCAAAATAGTGCTTAAGTCATACCTTTGCGTCAAAACAAAAGACTGAATTCACTGGGAAAAATATCAGATCCAGTAAAAATTATCATTACAATAAAATATAATTAAACAAAATAAAATAAAAAAGAATTTAAATATAACACACAAGCAACTTAATTACATATTCGTAGCGAGATATAGATGTGTGTGTGTGTGTGTGTGTGTGTGTGTGTGTGTGTGTGTGTGTGTGTGTGTGTGTGTGTGTGTGTGTGTGTGTGTGTGTGTGTGTGATAAAAAGCAACACAAATGCCAATATTTCTGTGCAAAATGTGTTTAATAAGGTGCACATCAACTATTCCTCTCCCTTATCACCTGAATCCAAAGTTAATTTCCTATCATAAATTATCTAGTCATGTTTAGAAACATTAGTAAATTATTTTTTAAAAAAATCAAATTACTGATATATTCCATTTGTTAAAAAAATCAAATTACTGATATATTCCAGTTCAGACAGACAGTTAAGTCTTTCTTTATTACGTCTTTAGTTTACCAGTCCTTTGAAATTTACTATTGCTATTTCCTAACAATAAAAATGTGTCTTCTCAGAACAAAATGAAAATCAAATTGCTCCTTATTGCAGAGGTCAATGAACCATCCAGAACAAGTAACATCAAATTGATCCTTGTTGCAGGGGCCAGTGAACCTATCCAGAGTTACTAAGATCAAATTCTTTCTTATTGCAGGGGGCAATGAACCTTCCAGAGATAGGCAACAATAAATCACTTACAAGCACTTTCTATCATGCACATTTGTTGTAAATTCATAACAATAAGCAAACCAAGTTGAAATTTGTACAGCAACCTTCATTAGAAAATGTCCAAAATGAATTTGTTAAACAAAATAAGTTATGAAAGTCCAAACAAAACAAATTTGATATAAAAGTCTGAAATATGGGTTCACTGGTGTCACGGAACAGGAATTCAGTATCAGCCAATGAGAAAATGACAATTCTGCGATCCTTCAGCAAGTTGCAACCGATTTCTAAATAAGCCAACCAATATAAATGCAAATTTTATTATTCCTTTAACATTCAGACATGATACAGTTGGTAAGAGCACCTGTCTGGCAGTCCTTGACAAGTTAAATATTTTATGGGACAAGTTAAGCATTTTCTGGGACAAGTGAAATGTTGTGCTACATACAGGTAAACACCACTATAATACATTCTTAGAATATAAATTCAGATGTAAAATTGTCATGGAGTGGCTTTCAAATAATTTTAAAAAAATTACAGCCCATGTCAATGATAGTTTGGCTTTTTATTATCTGCTGACACATGTTGCATTCTTAAACAGAAGCTGTCCCAGCACTCAATCTTTCTTGAAAAAAGATGAACTGCAAGTTTATATCTTTGAATGTTGACTTTAAATATGTAAATGGCCTTTTTTTTTGGTATTTGTTGATAGCTTCATTTTGATGGGATACAATGTAATTATTAATTAATAATTAATGATGCAATTAAAACATGTAATTAATGATGCAATTAAAACATGTAATTAATGATGCAATTAAAACATGTAATTAATGATGCAATTAAAAAATGTAATTAATGATGCAATTAAAACAACAATTAACATAAGTTGTAATTAGCTTTTCACTAAATTTTATACAACAAAAATAAACTAAATCAACATGATTTGCAAAATGAACATAGTGCAATATATAAATAAAAGATAAATCACATAGCATAGCAAGCAAATCAATTTTAAAAAGAGAAAGATGGGATTTAAAAGTGATTTTAGTGTCTTATTGCAAGCAAGACCTGTAGGGTCATAAGGAGTAGATTCAGCAATGAAAATAAAGGAAGAAAGAAAGCATTAAACGTCAAGGTATCTTAACTACATGGAAGCATGGGTTAAGATTGCTGAGAGGCAAGTTGAGCCTTACTTAAAAAAAGAAAAGAAAAAGAAAAAGAAAAGGGAGGTAATACTAGGACATGTGATGGTATTTAAGACAAAACTGAAACATATGGCATCACAGGTATTAGCTGTCATCATTGGTGGTGGAGGAGAGAAGTATTATTTGTACATGTAGATAAAACATTTACATTCTTGAAAAGGATCTAAATGAACTGAAATTTGACTCCTCTCAAAAATTATTTCACAGCTCATTCCATAAAACGGCAGCTGCATAGCTGAAAGTCATTTTGCCGTATGTTGAGGTTTAAATTCAAAGGACATCTAAAATATTTGAATATAAAAAATTGTACTTTCTGTGTTTAAAACATAGCAAATCATCTAGACACTGAGGAACAAATTTATTCAGAATGTTGCAAGTCTCTAAAGCCATTGATCCATGTCTGTGCACTTTCAGGGTTTACATTTTCGCCCTGGGTAAATTTTGGGGTTTGGTTTTTGTTGGTTGTAATGGTATTATCAACTCATCGTTGACTATATAATGCTATCTATCTTAAGGATACAGCTCACCAGGCTGACATGGGTGTGTATCAAACCTAGATCCCTTGTATTATGAGTCCGATGTTGTACCAACTGAACTATTGTGGTTATCATCTTAATTAAGAATTTATGTGGTTGTTGTTGATGTTGTTGTTGTTGTTATTTGTTTAACACCATCTTTCAGCACATGACAGGCTACATTATGGCAGCCAGTATAAATAATGACGGAAGAATCCATGAAAGCCATGGTAAGAACCATGACCAATTGGAAGCTACTGGCAAGCTTTCTCACATACCCACACTGGCCAAGCCTGAGACATGAATCCAAATGGACAGAGGTGAGATGGCATAGATCAGTAAAGGTGAGTGCTTTAGACTACAAGGCCTCCTGGGACCCAGCAAATTTATGGTAACTTCTGGTGTGATTTTTGCATACAAATCTCAGAATACATGCTTGTATGTTTTTAAGTTTAATTGTTCTTTATCATTGCTTAAGTGCCTAGATAAGAGATGGAAGTTGAGGTCAGTAAGTGAAATTTTCATTTTGCTTAATTTTGTTTACTTTTATCCAAAGTGTTTTAAGACAATTATCTTTAAGTTTTCCTATCAGGATTTTTCACTATTTATGAAGTGGCTGATTTTCACACATGTTAATGCACGGTTCTCTGATTTTCATATACAGTTATTAACGCACAGTTCTCTGATTTTCATATATACATGTACTTACTTTCATCAAGAAACAAAATAGGTCACACAAACCTAGTTTTGCAATGGCTCAGTTACTTTTGTCCAGATGTATGCATACCAGTTTTCATAACTGTAGGTGAAATTGAGTCAAGAATACTGAGGGTACAGTGAATGAACAGCTGAAAATACAAAAGTTACTCAAGCATGAAAATTATGTCACAGTGACCTAGTTTTGTTACTGCTGAGTTACTCTTCCTAAGCTGCATCCATATACCAATTTTCATGAGTTTAGGTGAAATAGGGTCTGAGATATTAAGTACATAACAACAATAATAAACACATTCATGAGCAAATTCTGCTATATCCCCTCCCAACTTCGCTGGCAAGGGATATAGCCCAATTACTGACCGTTGATAGAGCTTGGTGATTTTATAAATTACTTCAAAATCTACATGAGTAACCTGATAATTTCAAAAGGCTTACCTCCCTTCCTGATTTCTGTGAAAGTTTGAACACTAAGTTGTCAAGTTATAAACATTAATCAAAAGTGTTTTAAAGTGGAAACAGGAAAAATAATAGCACAGAAATGTGTTTCAAATATGGCATTTAGAGACTTACACCACGTCCAGCAACCTAAAAACAGCAGATACTGTATGTACTCCATTATAAGTTGAGTCCTTAATGCAAAAAACATTGACCCTGATATGCCATCACATAATGCCCCTGCAGATCAGGACAATTTATGTTGTTTTTTGGTGGGCTGATTAGTCCTAACAAACTGAACAGACCCAGATCTGCCTGCAAGGCTGTGCTCAAGGGTCAGAAATTTTAGTCAGGAATGGTATCCACCATATACAATAGTATGGGATGGGGAATTTCCACCTGAGGGTAGAGATTTCACCAGAGAGTCAGAATTTGTGGTATAGTATTCATCATATGCAATGGTGTTCGAATTTGTGATCAGAAATAATACCCATCAATTGTATTTTAATTGGAATCCAGTGAAGGTCGGAATCTGTGGTTAGGAATTATAACTATCCATCATATGGAATAATGTGGGATTGGAAATCCCACAATGACAGAGTCTGTGGTCAGAAATAATATTGATCAGTGATGTGGTATAGAATTCCACCTGAGGGTGGGAATTTATTGTAATTAAAAGTATCCTCAAATGGAGTGGTGTGATATAGTAATTCTACTTGAGGGTCAGAATTTATTGTCATTAAAAGTATCCTCAAATGCAGTGGTATGGTATTGGGATTCCACCAGAGTCAGAATTTATTGTCATTAAAAGTGTCCTCAAATGCAGCGTGTGGTATTGGGATTCCATCTGAGGCTCAGAATTCGTAATCAGGAACAGTATTCATCACCTGAAATGGTGTGGGTTTGGAAATCCAAGAGAAGTCAGAATTTCCTGTCTGGAATGGTATCAATCACATTCAGTGGTGTGGGACTGGGACTCCACTTTAGAGTCAGAATTTGTGCAATAATATCCCTCACACTGAATGGCATGGGATGGGAATACCACCACAGAGATTTTATGGTACAGTATCTCTCCTATGCAATTGTGAGATTGGAAACTGCCATTTGGGCCTCAGAATTTGTGGTCAGGAATAGTATGCACCATATGCAATCTTGTGGGACAGGCAAATCTCACACTGGGTCAGAATGTGTGAACAAGAGAAGGGTATCATCTCATGCAATCATGTGGGACAGGCAAATCTCACACTGGGTCAGAATGTGTGGACAAGGAAAGGTATCATCTCATTCAATCATGTGGGACAGGCAAATCTCACACTGGGTCAGAATGTGTGAACAAGGAAGGGTATCATCTCATGCAATCATGTGGGACAGGCAAATCTCACACTGGGTCAGAATGTGTGAACAAGGAAGGGTATCATCTCATGCAATCATGTGGGACAGGCAAATCTCACACTGGGTCAGAATGTGTGAACAAGGAAGGGTATCATCTCATGCAATCATGTGGGACAGGCAAATCTCACACTGGGTCAGAATGTGTGAACAAGGAAGGGTATCATCTCATGCAATCATGTGGGACAGGCAAATCTCACACTGGGTCAGAATGTGTGAACAAGGAAAGGTATAATCTCATGCAATCATCTGGGATAGGCAAAGGTCAGAAAGTGTGGACAGGGAAGGGTATCATCTCATGCAATCATGTGG